>JASANF010011310.1:0-11599 GCA_030248245.1 Trissonchulus sp. WLG1_4
GGGACGGATGATTTGCAAATGCTCAGTGCCATTTATAGCCAGCTTGGCAGCGCCTATTCCTATATATCTGGGACTATGCCAACGCTCTGGATATCACAGACATGATCTCACACTGGCTAGGTGGGTTTTTGTGTTGTAGTGGTCAACTATATTTACATTATATATATATATATATATATATATATATATATATATATATATAATGTATATATATATATATATATATATATAATGTATATATATGTATATATATATATATATATATATATATATATATATATATATATATATATATATATATATATATATATATATATATATATATATATATATATATATATATAGTTATATTATTGTATATTCTCGGTCCTGCGTTGGAATTGCATCCTGCTTTTGCCTAGCTTCATATTTACATTACAACCGTGCTTTCGTTTACCCGTCAAAGTTATCGCCATAATCTGATGCCATATACTAAAATAGGCTTGATTATTTCGTTATTATTATTATTTTGTCGGCTGAACAGACATACGGCTGCAAGTATGAATCGACTCTTAAAGATGTTCAATGTTTGTTTTGTATCGAGACTGAGATTGGTCCGAATATTTCGATGAAACGAAAGGGTACCGGGTCGCTGGTGGCGCGCTGGAAAGAAGTCAAACGGGCGGCCAATAAACGTTCAAGGGGCCCGCCATCAGAGAGAGAAGAGGGTAGATTATTGTGCAATGAAAATTTATTGCCAAAAAAGAGCGTTCGAAGGCCTGTTCACACGAGGCGCATTTCGTCCCATACGTACGCATGAAGCATGAGCGGGCGCATTCTATTTTCACACTGCCTGCTGCATTATAAAACTATTTCACACAATGCAGAGGGCGATGTGCGAGTGTAAACGTTCTAATTATAATAGTTATATGGTGTGAATACGTCTTAGGGTCGATTCATACTTACAGTCGTACATATGTCCGTTCAGCCGGTATAAAAACAAAATAATCACGCCGCATGCCGATCTTATACACTATTATTGACGTTTAGCCCGGCTCATACTTGTCCTTTAAGATAATACGATATAGGACAGGAACAAAGCAATTTTTGCTCTGTTAGCTCGATATACTTTCATCCGTATATATGTCCGTTCAGCCTGCAGAATGACGTCACTAGCAGCCTAGTGCAGTGGATCAGCCAGCGACTGTGACGTGTTCGTGTTTTGGGTTAAAATCACTTTATTATCGCACTGGCCGTCCTCGATTACGATTTTGAAGTTATAAAAAACAATTTGTGAAAAAAAAAATTATTTCTACCATTACGTAGAAAAAATTTCGGGGGGGTGGAATGACTTTTTGATTTTTTGTAATGGGTTAAAATGCACTATTTTCAATAGTAACAAAAAATTAATTGAAAATGGAAGACCACGTAGCCACAAGTTGCAGGGGTCTGGGGGCGGCAGCCCCCAGAAAAAAAATTGGAATTTTTTTATTTTTTAGGCTAAATTTGATCAATTGGAAACGTATCGGAAAATTATTTCGACCAGGCAATAAAAGCAAAAGGGAGGTCCCTTGTTTAAAAATTTACTGGGAAAAAATTTCGAGGGGGAAGGGAATTCCGCCCATCCACTCTTCCCTGGGTAAGCTCTTGCCTTTAACAGTGTGCGAAAGCTGAGTGTAACTTATATATAAATTCTTTGGCTGAGAGTCTGGCACATTAGATAACTGTATGAACCTGGCCGTGGTGTCTCAGCATCTACAAATTTATACGTTATATTCGATACGCTTAACAGTGCGGTATCAAATAAGGACTCGTAAATATCACGTCAATGTCGGTATTTTGCTGATCACGTCAATGTCGGTATTTTGTTGAGAAGCTAAGCAGAGTTTTGAATTTTAGCAGGCTGATATGATATGAGCAAGTATCTGGTGTTTTGGGGTTTATCTCAGTTCCCCTGGAGATGGCATCATTACGCCAAATTAAGTTGACAGGAACTGAACTATTAACACTGTAAACACGCAGCTAATTTCAGCAGATATATAATAGAATTCTCCGATTCTAAACTTTGATAATAGCGCGGCGATCGTCTTATATTGGCATTAATTGATACTTTTAAGAAACTTGCTGGGTGTGGGCATGCTGCGACACGATTTTTTCTAATTATAAATTTATAATCTTAATCATAACTAATCATAATAGGTTGTAAACTATCATTGAAACCAGTTGTAGCTGTATATAGATCAAGCTTGAAACGTTACACACATGATAAAATTTTATAAATTTGCTGGTTTTGACGCAATTTTGGAAAACTTTTAAAAATTTTCGCGACGAAAATGCTATTGCTAATGTTTTTGGCCAAATCAGCAATGACATGGTTCAGCCTCAGCCGAAAAAAAGTGCGTCACGGGACGCACATGGCCAAAAAAAAGTGCGAAATTTCAGAAAAAAAGTGCGGCGTTTCACACTTTTTGACGCAAAAAAAACACTGGACAGAATCATTTTATGTAATGTTTTATACACGAACTGGACTTGAGCCGAACATTCCTTGTGCAAAAGAAGCTAAAATATTGGTATAGATTATTACCAAACATTAGAAAATGTATCAATTATTTTGACCTAGCTCCGGTTCCGGCAAATTAATTATATATATATATATATATATATATATATAATATATATTTATATATATAATATAGGAATATAGGATGTACTCGAAGTTTTATTGCTTAAACTTTAGTTTGTGAAACTAAATTTTTTCAGTTGCTAGTGACTGAATGATGATTTCCTGTTTTTTTTACCTTTTTAGGCCCCAGCCAGTTGGATCTGTTTGGAGGACCTGTTTGACAAGATGAATGAAAATTTAAATAAGAATATACTGTCGCTACGAGGACTATATTTTGGACATTGGACATGACTCGAACGCTCGCACGTGGCTGGTACAGAAAACCCTCCGCAGCCCTCAACGACATGTCTATACTCCTTTGTTACGTAGATAATAAGGCTCTCCGTTGGGGTCTTAATCCAGAATGGGATTTAGCTGATCAAATTTAAACTTAACAAGGATTAGATTTTGACTCAAATGTAGGTTATTTAATATTGCAAACATTAAATACAGAAACTTGACTCGTAATCTACCGACAAAATGTCATATTGCAGTGTGCCGCAGTATGTTTAGACAATCTGCTAAATCCACTTCCGGAATACGCCCATACTAGATTCGTTGATTCGTATCTCTGCTATTCTATAATTTTCACATATGTAGGGTTTGAGTCTATTTTTTTAGCTGAAATTAGACTCAAATCTTGAGTTTTAGCTGAAATTATTGCAGATTTATGAATGTGTTTATTTCTTTTTACTATTGAAATTGCTTTTTTCGGTTTCAGGGGTAGTCATGTCGTTTTAATCCGACACTAATACATAAAGGCTTGAATTATAATCTGTTATACTCTTATGGTTTCTAAAATTGGACTGCGTTTTTCACTTTGTTCTGTGACCTAACTTTTATATGCAGTTCCTTGTATTGTACTAGCAGTTTTTCTCTTGTTGGTAAAGTAAGTATATACTAAGTAGTACATAGTTAAATTTGTATAAATATTATATTGTTTGTTAATCTATAAATGCTGGTAGCATTAAACCGTATATTCCGGACTTTTAGTTATGTTATGTGACATTTTTGCTTATTAAGTAAATGAGATTTTCCACTATAAGAGTATATACTGGAGGAACTAAAGTCTGACCAGAAACTGTTGAACCCTGAGACAAAACAAGTGGCGTGATTTTTGTGACTACTCACTGTACTCTTGCTGCCCGCAGTTTGATTTTTGTAATGAAATCGCGTATTCTTTTTGTCTCAGGTTCCAGCATTTATTGTCAGACTTTCACTTGAAGGCATAATTTTATGGAGAAACGGACACCCTTACGGCTAAGTACCTTATTTGATAATTACTTATATTTCCTGATAGGCTTCGTAGGTACTGTATTCGCCTACTAGATGGAACTCTCAAGGGGTTTAGAATAATTTATAGCCATAAAATGAAAGTAAAAATCTTTACTGGTTTACTAGCAAAAGGTTTCTGGTTTCTGTTAGCAAAAGTTTATTCTGCCGATAAATCTTTGCAGCCATTTTTCTCACTTTTATCTAGCTTAAGGGGGTAATTGCGTTTTTAGGTGTTTTTTTGCAAAGCCATAGCTCAGCGTTTACAAATTCAAATCACAAGCGGTCTTTTGCATTCGGTAGAACAATATCTTTCCTAAATGTATGCCATGCATTGAAATTTAACCTTTGATATTGTTTCCAGTATAAGCGACTAAAGAAAGGTCCTTTGCAAAATATTACAATTTTTTACAAAAAGTTTGCGCCACAGCTCTGAATCATACGATTAAATGTTGGGGCTGAAAGTTGGTAAGGTTTTTGACATGTTTAAAATCCCCAGGCATGTCCCCCACTTTTTTAATAACTAGTCAATTTACTGAGAAAATAGCTGAAAAGCAAACGCACCGAAAATTTAAGATATGTTCTTGTAATTAAAACCCTCTAAAAACGTCCACAGGTGAAATTTCGAAAAAGTGAGAGACATGCCTGGGGATTTTGACCTTAACAGTACTGTCCCAAAAATTCATGCTCAGGCGTCACTTATAACTTGAGTACTGGTGGCGCAAAGTTTACATAGAAATCACAAAAACCTCGAAAACGCAACTACCACCTTAAGTGGGGAGGGCTACCCAGGTCAAAAATGAAAGTTCTCCAATTTTGCTTATTTTCACATATGTTACTCTCCCATGGCACCCTTCTTTATGCAAAAACTGCCAGTAGTGGATAGATGCGCAAATGAGAGCAGGCAGGTAATCGTCACCAAGTACGTACATACATACGCGATATAGACACACACGCTCACACAAACACTGTTATTTGCTGACCTGCCAGCAATTTAACACTAGGATAGATGAATTTGTGTACTCTTGATGCACACGTTTGCAATATAGTATATACGCGGCGGCTGAGGCCGCCGCGTAAAAACATTTAAGCCACAGAAAATTTCTGTCTAATTAGCTGTACAGTGGTCTGCACAGCTTTAATCAGAGGTGTAATTAATATACATATGTGGTTAAATGTGGGTTTGGATTTATCTTTGTATTAGGCCGGGACCCGGTACTGCTGAAGCGGAAAAATAGTATAAACTAGAAAAGAAAAATGCCCTGCGGAAAAAAGTCATAATAGGACGAGTGGCCTCCGGCAATATTCATGAAAAAATTATCAGTGGCAGCCCACATGGTGGCTAATATTGGTTTTTAATTGGTGTGGCTGAAGCGGAAAAATGAGCTCTTAAAAGTTTGGAAACTAGAGCTTAACTATGTAAGAAATAGGCCGCTTTGCTGCGCCCTATTATTGCGGGCACCGTCGGCTACATGAGAAAATGTTGTACCAGATCTGTTATTACCGACTGTAATCTTGTAGTCTGTGTAAGTTTGCGCATTAAACATCTCTGCATTGTACCCTTCATACTTGTCCGGACGGAACTGTCCGCAAAAGTTGTCCGAGTTCGTACGCAGCATTAACTTACACTTTTACGGACGATGTGTATGTATATGATATAGCGCCAACACGTTCTGCATCGCAGCATACGTGTGAAATCAAAACTTTCAACCTTACAGACGCGGACAAAAGTTGTGCTGGTAAAAACTTAACCTACGGGGCTCCGGCGACGTCTGGCCAGTCCTTGAAGACATCTGAATCAAGCTACTCTTACGGATGCGGTCACGGACAACTTAGTATTAACTCAGCTTTAGTTTTTTAGTGATATTGTGTCAGTTGATTTTACAAAAAATTTACAAAAAAAAGAATAGCAGGTTATGGAGAAACTCTAGTGACGATTCGTAGTAGTTCGTAGTTGACTATAGTCTGACCAAAAATTGCTAATCCCTGAGACAAAAAAGGTGGCGTGATTTTTGTGACTACTCGCTGTACTCTTGACGCTCGCAATTCGTTCTTTTCGTAATAAAATCACGTGTTTCTTTTTGTCTCAGGGTCCAGCAATTTTTGGTCGGACTTTAGTATAGTATAGTAACAGTAAGTAGTCATGCATGCTTCACTAAATCGTACAGGATACGGACATAATGGACACGGTCAGGACGTGCTTCGTCCACTTTTCCAATTCATGGATTTTAGACCATACGGATATTTGGAGCATACGGCTGGACAGATGAAAGCATGAATAAAAAATGTTCCCTGTTTGCTTTGTTCATTCATGAAGTGTGAAACGACCCTTTCAAATGAACGGCATATTGTGTGAAGAGATAAACATTACGGCCGTGGTGCCCGCAATAATAGGGCGCAGCAAAGCGGCCTATTTCTTACATAGTTAAGCTCTAGTTTCCAAACTTTTAAGAGCTCATTTTTCCGCTTCAGCCACACCAATTAAAAACCAATATTAGCCACCATGTGGGCTGCCACTGATAATTTTTTCATGAATATTGCCGGAGGCCACTCGTCCTATTATGACTTTTTTCCGCAGGGCATTTTTCTTTTCTAGTATAAGTTGTGTGGAGCATTAGTGATTTCCATTTTTTTGTCACTGCTACCTGAACTGCCGATCTTTTTAGACTCATTGTTAAAGTTTTGAACGTGCTGTTTGGGCATGGAATCTTCCCCACAACCCGAATAATAAGCCATCGATCATTGTATAGGATTTTTAAAATTATACTTGCCCCCCCCCGGCCCCCCACTTTTGATCACCACCGTCCAATGTCCACCATCCCGCCACTTTTAAAACTGAAAAAAATGCATGAATATGTGAAAATCAGATCAGCTAACTTTGTGGAGCCTTGATTTGCCGTCTGGGTGGCCCTACCTCTTAACTAAGCAATTGGCCAAGTACGAGTATATACAATACATGGTTTATGAGGGTTTTGTCTTTCTCGAAATGTTATATATAAATACTATTTTACGTTTCAGCGAACCGTACGATACGAACTGGATGTGTTACGTCTGAAGCCCCATACCGAACACAAAATTCAGGTGTGTCTCATTGCTAGCTAATCTTGTATTCAGGGTTTTTTTTCAAAATCGGCACTGTGTAAATGTTGTGTAAATTAAAAATTTGCTGTGTAAATTAAGGGTATGTTGTGTAAATTTTTAAAAGTGTGTATTTTAGCATTTTTTAGGTAAAAATTGACCGTTTTTTCACGCTAAAAGTAACATTTCGACTTTGAGACTCGAACTACATACGAATATAAAAATATGAAATAATTAAATAAATTTGCGTTTTTGTCAGTTCAAGTAACCGACATGCCAGGGCAAGCCCCCCCCCCCTAAAATTTCGGAATATCTGAAACAAGCCCTAACCCCCAGGCCGAGACCCCGTGTACGTGCATGGTATATATACACAGATGGAGAGTTGTTCTATCAGCCAGATCCTACTAATTTTTTTTCAAATCCTACTCATTTTTTTCAAATCCGGGTGTAAAAGTTTTACAGTAGTTTGAAGTAGGACAAGAAATCGCACAGACAGGCTCAGCATGGCAGATTTTTCACTGTCAACTTTCAAGTGCATAAAAACGAATGCTAAAATACAAAAATCATAAGCCGTTCAAGAGCAGAATCTGAAAATTTTTTGTTTTGGAATCAAAAATTAGACTTAATTTTGTTAGGACAAAGAGGTCACATGCAGCAATCGCCACTTCGCGAATTTTTGTAATTTTTACAACCAAAATAGGCCGTTTCATCAGCTTTTGGGGAAAAATAGGGCTGTATAAATCAGTGTGTATTTTTATTTTTGCTGTGTAAATTAGGCGGCCGATGTGTAAATACACCCTATTTTACACAGAAAAAAACCCTGCTTGTATTGTAATAAATTAATCATTTAGTTTCATTACTTTGCTTCTGAGTCTGCTTGCAAAAATGTCTTGCTTGTTATAAATGTTAAAATGTCTTGTTAAAATTTTAAAATTTGGTGCAACTACCCTAGGGTGTGAATCTTTAGCAGCCAACTTTTGCATGAAAATTGCGGCACTTTTTTACAATTATTTCAAAACTACTCGTTATCGAGCTATACATAGCTTCATATTGTGCCAAAATTGAAGAAAAACTTAAAAATTTATGAAGAGGAATTATTTGAAATAACATCAAATGTGCATTTTTTCGTCTTCAGTCTAATAAAAATATTCTTTCGCTGTTTGCGAAAGCTTAACCATCACCAAATAAGTATTGCTGAAAATTAATTGCTTTAGTTTCAGTTTATATACACATTTTTGAATTTAGTTGACTTGAATCTTGAATATAAAAGCTATTTCTTCTTGTCTTTTTTAGATATTTGCAATTAATCAACATATTTGTCGAAGCGACGACGTTTTTGTCGTATTTACTGCAGCCGGTAAGTAAAAAACTATTTGTGAAATTCTCCTATATATAGCAGCTAGAAATAAGTATTAGTATCAAGGTATATGTGTGAAATTGTAGCATTTTTTGTGTTTTATTGTTATTCAATTATAAAGAAAATGGCGAAAAATAAATTGGCAGCAAAACTGTCTCTTTCCCTCAGTGTAGTAAGTTACGACGGCATCTATGAAATCTGCTTGTGATTTAGAATTTTAGATTCATATGAAAACATTTTCAACTTCATGTATGGAACTATATTAAGCACGTTGTCAGTTTTATGTGCTGTTTTGCTTTTTTGTGATCATTGTACTGACTGGTACACTATTTCTTTTTGCGTTAAGGTTTCAGTGTATTTTAAAATGAAATTCAAAATGCTTCTAGCCTTACCAAGTGCGATTTTTTATAACTTATATAACCAGTACCTATAAAACTGAAAGCATTGTTGAATTAGTCCGTATGCTATCTATCAGTTTCGTACAGTTTGAACTAATTTGAATACTGTAAAACTAAAAACAATTTTAAATTAAAATCTGCACGCCGGGTTTTTGTTTATTTTGATTGTAAAAGAAAACTAAGGACCAAATCTTACTAATTCTATTTTAGATCTTCAAGGCACAACGACAACAGTTAGTACTGGCAAAGTTACGACCATTTCTTCGTCATTGGGCTTTTCACAATCGACCACTAATCTCGATCCAGAGCCGAGCCAAATCGACGACTGGAACCGATCGAAGTTACCTGCCGAAAATGGCTCGCGAACGATTTCCGCCCGCCCCCCTCAGCCCCAGCCTGAGCTCTCACATCATGCCCAATCCCCAGACCCCCCTGATTCACAAACTGTTTCCCAGCCTGGCGGACCCCTTTCAGCAACAGAGACTGCTGCTTCTGTGTCCAAATCTGGCTCGACCTCAGGTCAGACGAGTGGGCTGAGTCTCTTTATAGCAGGAGTGCCGTTATAGCACAAAGACACATTGTGGCACGGCCGAGTCTCGTTACTGCACACCACAGTCGCCTTATGGCACACCTAAGTCGCGGTATAGGTTCGTCACTTTCCGGCCACCGTTCGTCATTTTTCGCGAACGACGAAGCTCGTCGTACGCCGACGAACAAGGAACTTTATTACGCACAGTACTGTAGGCAAGAAATTTCAACTTTAAACTAAATTTGCCTTGCGCTCAGCCTTGGCCGGAGAATTAGAGTTAGAAACATTTTTGTTAACAAGCGAAAAACCGGCTGCACTAAAACGACTGTCACTTCTTTAATAGTAAATTTTTTTCGCAAGATTTTGCTATTTTTGAAATCTACACACCCAGACAAAGCGTTTCCAGGTATCACGAAATTTCTAGCACATCTGTGGGCTGAGAAATCAAAGGTTAAAGTTCAGACAAAATTTCAATTTTAACTGTCAAATTTCTACAGTACTGTGCAAAAAAAAGTTCCCTGTTCGTCGGCGTACGACGAGCTTTGTCGTTCGCGAAAAGTGACGAACGGTGGCCGGAAAGTGACGAACAAATTTTTCAAAAACTACTCCAAAACACATTTTCAATGTGAAAAAGTAAAAAATTGAAAATTTTTTGTTCGTCACTTTCTGACCACCGTTCGTCACTTTTCGCTGACGAACAAGGAACTTTATTACGCACAGTACTGTATTTTGTTCAAAGAACACAGTATACCCCTGTCTAGGCGGCATTTCGTAACTGAAGAACTTGAACCGAAACTATCTTCAGTTTTTGTGGAAAAAGGGCGTTTCGGTTCGCAGACTATTTCCCGAATTACCCGTGTAGTGTGTACCGTGAGGTGTGAGCATTATTTTTTAATGAGTGTGTATAAAATAGTGTCAGGTGTCTAATTAGCACGGAGCATGTCGCAACATCGTCAATACTTGAATACTAATAGCTGCCATACTTTTCTAGTTATTCAAATCTACGTTGAGCCATGGTCCTATCCTCTCTTGAAGACAGATTCATAACTTAATTCAGTGAAAAGTACACGTAATTGGGGGATAGTGGGGAGACCCCAGAAGAACTAGGTTACAATTAGGTCAAAATATTTGTTTGTTTTGGGGTAGGGAGGGGCTCATCATTTCTTTAGACTCAAGCGAGGGGGCGTCTCACCCATAGGAACAGAGGGGTAAAAATTATTGTGCTGTTACATGTCTGAGTGAAATATAATGTTTCAGCAGTCTTTTTGCTGTTTCAGAATTTGCCCAGCAACAGTTCCGGCGATGGCGGCGTCTCCCCCAAGACCCTCCCTGCCAGCCAGCCTTGAGCCAGCTGTGGACCTCAATGTCCGCGCGACTGTTGCGTCCGGCTCTCTTTCGCATGATACGGATTATCTGCTGATCTTTCTGCCCATTATCAGTTTTCTATCCCCTTATCATTGTTGCATTCTCTGTCTTCCGCTCTGAGCAGTATCAACAGGAGAAGGCCAAGGCTAAAAAGATGTATCTAGAGCGGCTGCGTAATTTGCCTTGGACACTGACAGAGTTAGTTTATCAAATAATGAATATTCTAGTTCAGTATATTATAATTAGCCCAAAATTAAAATTCCAAGTTGCAACTCAGAACTCTGAAGTGTAACGTTAAACGCAGCAGTTGTGCAACTGACTTTTTGAAAAAAACTGTTCACAATTTCTATGTCGAAAAATATTGTATTTTTCAACATAAGGTATAATTTTCATTGGGGCAGTGCAGTCTATAAAATTAAACCCTTTATTTATTAAAAAGGAATAAGTAAACACTAATTACTCATGGAAAAAAAAAAGAATAAAAAAAAAAAAATGACAGAATAACTTTCGGTAATAAGTGTGTGTGACTTTGTGTAGTAGGGTACACTGATTTAGATATTTTTTTTCTGTAGTTTGAGCGCCTGCTAGTTAAGAATATAGCAGGTGTCACTTTTTTGACATTTGCACAATCGGATGCGGATGTCGACTCCGGACATCCGCGCAGATAAGGGATCTTTTTAGAATACGTTCTAGAATAAGTTATGAGATGAATTTTTCACTAACTATTTATATAACATTTATATAAAAATGCATACATGTATCAGGGGAGGGGTGGATGGGGGCAAGAGTACATAATAGCTTCTCTATATAGAAGAAGAGTGAGACACTCTCCAGCCTGCCTGTGTTCTAGCACAGGCAGATGCGCTGGTCGTTTTCAGGCTACATTTTGACATTCTATGCAACAAGTGCCTGACCAATCAGCGAGTAGATTCCCTGCGTAACACACTTTAGTATAATCG
>JASANF010011311.1:0-29311 GCA_030248245.1 Trissonchulus sp. WLG1_4
GTGATAGTTTAGGAATGGGTTGGGCCCAATGCTTAAGCAGCTGTCTTAATTGTAACTCGTTCGGTCTTCTATGTGATTCCTAAAGCTCCGACTAACAGAAGTCCAGTCCGTTTAATCTGGGGTAAAGAAATGGGCTCGCCCTAAGTTAGCATGTGACGTTGATGTTACAGGGATTCAGCTACCAGTATTTGTGTTTCAGTCTTTGATTGATATTACGCCGTTCTTATATTTATTTACAGTCGATTAAAATTAAAATTTTTGAAAAATAAACTGTTGTTTTTTGTAATGTACTGTAGGTATGTAGGTAGAATATATATTATTACTAATAGGTACTTTAAAATTACCTAACCAAAATGAACTGCCAGTGCCCAGCAGATGTAACCTTATGTACCAAAAGGGTTAGGTTTTTAGCAAGAAAATTTCGCATTACGTAAGCATGACTAGAGAAGTTTTTATTGGTGGTTCTCCAATCAACTGTAACTAAAGCTCCACCCACAATTCACCAACCGTAATCCAATCCAACGCTGCTACTGTAATGTGGGGTTCACTTGGAGTTGGGTCATATTTTCTGGTTAAGATGTTCTGACCTGCGTGTTGTGGTTGAGCTTACCTAACGTTCCATCATCTTACTTTTACACTATCTGCATTCTACAGTACACAACCTTTACAATCGTTTTATTGGATTATGTCAGCAAACAAGACATTACAGATCACAAAAAAATTGGCTTCGATTTATGCAAGTGTACAAAACTGAAAGGCTCGAAAGACAAAAGGTAGGTTTCAAGTCAGTTAGCTTATATGATTGGAATGGTTGTTAGACATTACATCTGATTGGGCGAAAGTATGAATCGATCATCCGTTTTAAGGAGAGCCTTACGCCCGTATGTGCCAATGTCAGTGCAGAAAGTACGAATCGACCCGACCCATTATGGACATAGGCGCGGATTGGGTTAAGTTAAAGTGGGCTTTTTTGGGACATTAAGGCCCGGTTCATCCTTGTGCTTAAGCTTAAGGACATAGGGACAGGGTCAAGGACAAAGTTTGGTCAGCTGCTATGAAGAATTGACACAAGCGTTTTTACTAGTTTTTAACATATGATTTACAAAGACGATCTACAATTTTAATTGTGCGTAATATTGGCTTATTTAGCTACCTATACAGTTTTCTAGAAATCGATTATGGTCAAAGCGATAAGAAAACGGACAAGGACGAGTATGAACCTGGCTTTAGACGGTATCAGCCTTTTTCTCCGGCATCTGACTAGACTTTCCGCCGGGCCGCGTCACAGTTTCCATGATGGAGATCTGAACTAAATCACATAAACTGGAGCCCAAAAGTAGGGCCCAAGCGATGGGGAGCAGGAAAATACAGGCTGCCAAAAAAAAAACTCCCCCCAGGAGAGACAAAATTCGCTTCGGTGACCCCAGGGGCCAACTGTAGTAACAATCGCAGCAAAAATTGTAGGGGAAGGAAATACAGAGATTCCAGGTTACCAAAAAGTGGTAGAATGATCAAAGCTACTAAGGCTGATGTGAGGCCAAACAAGGAATTTCAAAAACCAGTGCTCCAGCGGGAATCGAGAGCAGAAGGACTTCTCAGTCGGTAGCTCCGAATTTGACAGAAGGATGACCAGTGCGAAAAACAATTTCCCGTTTCGTCCGACTGCCCGCAAAACCAGCAGAATTGAGCCAAACACAGAGTGCAGGTCACAAAGTTGCAACCGCCCTCTTCGGTGATCCAGGATTTGCACCCGGGCATCGTTTCACATTCGGACCTAGCCAGACGCGGTTCGGTCTTTGGTCTTCTGGACATTTGTCCTCATGAGACGGTCCCCTGCATTTAGTGCACACCTCCGTACGACATAGGGGGCAGCGGAAATTGGGGCACTCCAGGGGTTTGCACACAATGACCACAAAAGGACAACCGGCTCTCGTGCAATGGACAAGCGAGCTGTCGTTCAGAAATGCAGTTCGGATCTGGATTTTGTCCCATAAATTGAGCAGTTCAGGCTGATTGGGATGTCCCGGGGGAGAATGTCCTCGGTGTGCAATGGTTCCGTACAGGCAAGCTCAGGGCACTGGATTTCCTGGTGACTGTTTTCAGGGACAGGCTACAAGATACTGACGCAGACAGAGGCGACAAAATTGATGCGTGCAGTTGCGCAGCGGCGACAGAGACGGGCAAGAGTCCAGGCCGGTTGAACAAACTACCGATTCCATCGACACATTAATCGATTTCAGGCTAAAGGTGCACAAAAACACAAGCGTGAAGGCGAAAAACCGAAAATATGTGCTGATCTCATTCTCTACTTGTTTATTCTAAACTTTTATTGGTTGACCGTTGAACTAAAACGTGAGCTGAGTAGAAGTGAACTAGGATGTAGTGAGTTAGCTCATATATATTTCTTGAACTCCAAGAGTACTCCATAGGAAGCGATTGCCACTCCCGCTATTATGCCTTCGGGCTTCCGTCCAATGCGGAGCGCAATATAACCAGGGTGGACGCGGGTCGAAATTTTTGACCCGCGACCCAACCGAACTCACGGCTCGACACTCGTGGGTAACCCGCGACCCAACCCGCGCCGTAAAACCCAACCCGCGACCCACCTTGACCCACCATTCTGTAACCAGAACGTACATTGTACGAGGGCGCGTAGCCAGGATTTTTAAAAAGGGGGGTGTTGTACCTTGTCCTTGCTGACTTATTTGCTAACCTCACTATTGCGGGGTCGGAGCTCAGCCCCCAGAATCCAATTATTTTTACACTTATTGGCGAAGTGGCTTACATGACAAAATGTTAATTTGGTCGTTTAAAGTAAATAAAGTAATTGTTGCGGGGGTCTGGGGGCGGCAGCCCCCAGAAAAAAATGGAGTTGTTTCTATTTTTTGGACAAATTTGGTCAACTGGAGACGTAGTCAAAAAATTTTCCGACAGGTAAATTAAAAACAAAAGATGTGAATTTCATATCAGACAGTATATTACACAACCTATATAAGCTTTCATGAAAGTTAACAACAAGGAATGGTAAGCCATATAGTTAACAGGGGTCTGGGGGCGGCAGCCCAAGGAAAATTTTTTAGAATACACTAGTTTTTAGGCCAAAATTTCGTCAATTGGAGACGTATCAGAAATTTTGTTAGCAGGACTATAAAAACCAAGGGGGGACCCTTGTCGACAATTTTTCAGGTTCCAATTTACGCGGGTCGGAAAATATTTTTTCGACCCGCTGGCGCAGCCTCAGTGGGTACCCGCGGGTCGACCCACGGCTCAAATGTTCCGACCCAACCCAACCCAACCGGCGGGTACCCGCGGGTACCCACGACCCGCGTCCACCCCTGAATATAACCAGGCAGGACCCCGTACTTAAGAGGGAGGGGTACCCCCTCAGTTCAGAACTGTGGAGAGGGATCCAATCCAAGGCATACTACATAGGAAGAGTGTCATACTCTTCTGATTATGTACTCTAATACTTAACTCACTAAAAGCCTTAGCCTAGATTTAGCACATTATGTACATATATTGCTATTTAATTGTAAATAACAGCACAGCACAACGAATTTGAATTTCCCGATTTTATCGTGAAGGATTTGAGAACAAGCACACAAAGTAAAATTATTTCAGCGATACGGAATCAAGAAATTGGCTAAAAGCACATAATATAGTAAAGTCTTAACATACTATCAAGAGTACATAATAGGAAATACAAAGATAAACATGCGGGTAAAAAAAATAGCAATAACTAAAATTTAATAGCTCGCATGAAAAATGAGTCTTTGTTTGGGAAAGTCAGACTTATGGCGAAGAAACCCGAAAAAATGAATTACATCAACTGAAGTTTTCAACAAAAGAAATTGCAATTTGCGCAAGCGTGTGTTACAATATCACCCAGTTTTCCAAAAGACACAACAATGGATTACAAAAATTTTAAAATTTCATTATTCGCTTTCTCCTCCTGTGGCGCGACAGATGCAAGAATTAAACAGGGGACCTTATGTCTGGGCACAAAGTCACTGAGTCACGCCATCAATTTATTTGGACACTGGTGGGCTTATTTAATGGTTCCCAAAAAACCAGGGGGGACCGTTTCACTATGTAGCTGAATGGTGTAACCAAATTTACTCTTATTTTACTAACTAGATCTATATCTAGACCATATATGATAGAGCAGCAGGTATATACTTAATTGTCAACGTTTTGTTTTAATAATATATACATATTTTGATTCAGAAAAAGCGGGAAAACTAGAGTGTTGCCCCCCACCATCCTATTTTAAACGCTGCCTAAGAATTTATCTCTATATACCAGTAATTTTGATTCCATAAATGAATGATCACAGCCTAATTGAGAGGGTGTCTGTGAGTTAATCATGTTTGGGCTAGCAGGTGCTGGTACAATTATATGCCCTCCAGCGAAGAGTAGATATTTCACCAGGCGTTTTTCGACAGGGCTTTATTTAACACTGATTTTATGTCATTGTATTATTAATTATTAATTATTTATTACAATACAGCCCAATAGTAGCAAATACAAAGGTTTACTTTCATTTATTGTAAAAAAATACAAAAATATCACAATTAAATCCAATCGATGGCTGCCTGACTTTTTAGGAACATTCAACATACACTGCTCTTTTAAATACTAATTTCCTGTGTGTCCTTGAAGAGTTTGTTGATTTCAAGTAGGAGATTGTGCAAGGGGACCGAGAATTTTATAACGTCAGTCCACCCTGACAGCCGTATGTCCGTTAAATCGGCAAAATTGATTCTAAACCTGATCTCACGTATAGGTACATCATGCGTGATATGCTGATTTCGTAAATTTGCTAAAGTACATAAATTTCGTATTATCTAATTACCGGTATCTATGGTATTTATACCCAAGTATACATCATATTTATATCAAAAGTACCAAACTGGTATCAAAACAGGGTATATTGGGCAGTTTTGTTTGAAAACATCAGTCGCTGCAGATTCAGTGGAAGCAGTCTCTTTCCTCGTCGTCCATGATCATCTCCAAGTTCATGCTGCCCAGGTTCATGACTCCCTTGTTGATGTACAAATTCTTGGGGCACCTTCAATTTCCACTTGCGCTGGCACGAAGTCATGCCGTCGTTGCAGTCGTGGTAGATCTGCGATTATTGCACAATTACTATTTGTAAGATTTTTGTAAACGTGCCCATGCCTAGTTCACACAGCCTTACTTTTTACTTTATACTTTTTACTTTTTACTTTTCACTTTATACTTTTTACTTTTGCAAAAGTGTTCACACAGGCTTACTTAAGGAAGATCGCATTCAATTGGCTGGCTTTGGTACACTTGTATGTCAAAAAGAAAATCTTACCAATAACAAGCTCTTCTGCTGAGTGAGAAGCTGTTAGATGAGGCCTGAGTCTCAATATTCCATAGGAAATATTATACGCGGCCCTTCTTGTGGAAAAAAGATTTTAAATACCATTTTTCTGCACACATTCGCTGCTGAGTAGCTACAAAGTTTTTCAAATAACGACAAAAAATTGAATGGTAGACCAATTTTTGACGTCGAAAAATTGTATTTTTAAACAGATAAGAAAACTTGTGTTTTTAAAAAGAGAAGCCTCACCGAGAGTTGAACTCGAATCACTTTGGAATCCTGAGTGCTAACCACTACACTATGAGACCTCTGGCAATATAGTAGAGACGCCAAAAGTGAACCAGTCCTAATGTGCACCATTCGGTTGTTCAAATGAATGTAACTTCAATGGTAATGCAAGTCTCGTCTTGAAAGTGGCACCAGATGATAGAGGAATTAAATCACTATCCTCGACACCAGTTTGAAAGATGTGCGTACAAGAAGCAATGTACACTGCTGCAACAAACTTTTTTAACTGGAAAATGCGTGCTGTCCAAGTGGACAAGACCTCTGACCGTTTTTTGGAAAATCTTTAATAATATCAAAAATTTAGCGTAAAGTGAATGCATTTTTGACACTACTACACTCAAAAATTTTTGCTGATTTCGAATTTGTACAATATAAAACATAAAACTGCACGTAACGATCTTGAGACTTTGAGAGGCGTTTTTCGGCGGTGCACCAAATCTTGCAATTTGCCCCTAATGTGCACCACCCTAGATTTGAATGTGACACCAGGCGCCCTATTTTTCGCACCATTATTAAGACTGACTGTCTGTAAGGATCGACCATAGTGTGAAGGGGCAGGGACGAATTTTTTCGCCATCTTCGATTTGTTCAAATTTCATATATGGAGCCCTATATGAGGATGAACTGTGCAAAATTTTAGCTGTCTCCCATCTTTCTGAGGCCAGATATGATTTCCCAAATGGGCTCAGCATTTTTCGAGTTTGATCAAACTTGCTTTTCCGTTTTCTGGCCAGACTACACGAACCAAATGTCATATTGATGAAATATTTACTATACAATGCAAAATATTAGGAAACTTTCAAATTTACTTTACCTTGTTTACTTCTTGAGAAAATAAACTTTGACTGTGCCAATATTAACGTTTACGAATGAGCATTTTTCGAGTTTTTGATTAATACGGATAAAACAACTTAGCATCAGTTTTTGTTTATTATACAAATAGAGACACATATGTTGTTATTAGTGTGCAAAAATGAGTCAAATCGAAGTAGACATTCTTTTTAAGCTTGCAATGTCCAACTTATATTAGCATTCATTACACGGTCAGTATCACTTAATGCGCTGTTACATATACCACACCCATTGATATGATATTCATTGTCAAAAATAGTCCACATAATGTACAATTCTGCGCTATATTGGATCCGAAAATTTTGTAATCAGAATCTATAATAAACATGATATAATTGTATGTTATGCTAAGACTATTTTGACAGTGAATCATATTGATAGGTGTGGTATATGCAACGGTGCATTACATGATACTAGGCAGGGTTGCAATAATATGCTAATCTAAGAATACTTTAGCTTGAAATAGTTTCAATAACCCTACTTCGATTTGGCAGATTTTTTACGCACAGACAACCAATATGTATGTCTATTTTTGTATAATAAATAAAACTTTGACAGCTAAGTATTGTCAAATTTACGAGGCAAAGCAAGAAATAAGTAGCTTTAGAATTTTGAAAAATAATTCAAATTCTGCGCTATATTGGATCGAAAAATTTGGTAATCAGTATCTAGTAAGCATGATAAAATTTTACATTATGTGGACCATTTTTACTGTGATATTTACATATTAGCAGGTGTGGAATATGTGGACAGTGCATCTACACTAGACTAGGTAGATAGTTGGCAATAAAATGGGAAATTGAGTAGCACATTTCAAGCTTGAAACAGCTCAATTCCCTGATTTCCCATCTGCTGATTTTTTTCACCCAGATACCCATATGTATTTCTATTTGTGTAATAAATAAAACTTTGATGTGAAGTATTGTCGGCAGCAAGGCAAAAACAAGAAGCTTTCTAACGATAAAAATATTTCAAATTCTGCGCTATAATGGATCCGAAAATTTCGTAATCAAAATCTAATAAACATAATATAATTTGAATTATTTTTAAAGGTCTAAAACTACTTATTTCTTGTTTTTGCCTCGTAAATTTGACAATACTTACCAGTCAAAGTTTTATATTTTATACAAAAAGAGACATATATACAGATTGTTATCTGCGTGTAGTAATTAAATCGAAGTAGTGGTAATGAACTAATTTTAAAGCTTGAAATGTGCTACTTAGATTAGCATTTATTGCAACCATGCCGATGTATCATGTAATGCATCGTTACATATACCACACCCATTGATATGATATTCACTGTCAAAATAGTCCACATATTGTACAATTATATCATGTTTATTAGATTCTGATGGATAAATCTTCGGATCCAACCTTGGATCGATACATTCACGACCTTGCTTCAATGCCCATCCGACTCCGAGAGATATCTCATTGTTTATTTCGCGTCAGTTTGAACATCATTGCAAAGTCCGTTAATGTTGTACTTGAATTGCGTCCAATGCGTTGACGTATGTACGAACCGCGATGTCACGTAGTGTTATTCATTGTGCCACATATTTATGTTTTCCCATCAGTAGACTGCTGTCTGCAAATTTGCAGAGCTGATTGTATGCAACTGGTTTCTCCTATAATATGGAAATATTTTTTTTCGCAAAACTTTGTTACTGAGTCTGCTTCTTCTGTGACAATAGGATTATATGCATTTTTCACAATTTCATCTGAGACGAAAGCTTCGACTTCTTCCACTTCCAGGGCTGGTTTCTTTATTGTTGGATGTTTGAATCTAAAACCTTGTTGAAAAGTATATATATCCCTGTCTTTGTGAGAGACTCCAATTGTACAAACTTGCGCTGTTGCCTTTCCCAAGCAAAAAATTTTGTCAAGAACAGCGCGCTTGACTGAAACAAAAAAGCGCCACACCGTCAGCTTTGCTCGTTCCTAGGTGAACTCAGCTCAAAGTCGTAAGATCGGCATTTCTGGAATATGAGCTTTGTTTTATTTTACTTTTGCAATTCAATAGCTCCGCAATATACAGATACAATGCCATGATGAGAGAAACAGCACAAATTCAGCGCATTGTGCACCGGTGATTTTCATTCACAGACAGCTCGAGATGCCGTTTCAGCGGAGATGCGCACAGTCGCCACAGATATATATCAGAGATTTTGGAGAAGCGCCCGCGACCGTGTGGCATCTTACGTGAAACAGCATGTTTGAGTTTATATGCATGAAAATCAACTGGCGCACCAATGCCCTGAATTTGTGCTCGCAGTTTCCTCTCATCGTGGCATTAAATTTATATCGGTATTTCGCGGAACTATTGAATTGCAAAAAGTAAAAAAAGCCAAAGCTCGTCTAGTTTTTGTGACCGCCGAATTTTCGCCGGCCTGATCGTTCCGCCGGTTAAATACCGCCGATGGCCATATTCAACTGACTGAATATATCAGCCGAATAACAATCCGCAGCTAAGTTATGCCAAAATGACACTCTGATTTGGATCAAATGGTTGGATCAAAAATCCGCCGCCAAGCCGCCGACTGAACTTTCCACCGCCCGCCGCCTTGGCCGCGCTTTCGCGCCTCACAAACTCTAACTCCAGAATTGCAAATTATTACGACTTTGAGCTGAGTTCATTTGCGAGCCAAAGCCGACAGTGTGGTGCTCTTTGAATGAGAGATTGAAAACATAAATATGTGCACAATGAGTAACACTACGTGACATCGCGTTCGTACATACGTCAACGCATTGGAAGTAATTCAAATACAACCATTCTTATTAGAGATAACCGACTTTGCTAATGATGTTCAAACTGACGCCGAAATAAACAATGAGATATCTCTCGGAGTCGACCACAAAAACAAAAAAAAAAAAAACCCCAAACCACCCCCCACACAACCACCAAAAAACAACAGCCACCCCCACCAAAAAAACAAAAAAAAAAACAAAAAAACAACAAAAAACCCACAAAACCACACCCCCCCCACACAAAACCCCCAAAAAAACAAACCCCCAACCAAACACCACAAACAGCACCCCCACCAAAACCCAACAAACCCCCCCCCCCCACCCCACCCACACCCCCACGCCCAGAACCCCCCCCCCCCCCCCCCCCCCCCCTTAATGCCTTCATTACATAGCCATACAGCAAAATTTTGAATGGAAATTTTTTGTCAGAAAAGTGTATGCACTCAAGAAACTCCACAATTGAAAACAAGATCAAATTCTAAGATTTTGATACAATTTTAGCGCCTCCAAATTTGGTGCACTTTTAGGCACCACAAAGCAGAAAAATTTGGTGCAGTTTAAGGCCCTTAATTAGAACACAAAATGCATTGTAAAATATCGATATTGAACTGCACGATTGACACAATGTTGCAAACAACTGAAATACGGTTCGCAGAACTGTTTATTGTGTATTTTAATAACAACTTTCACATTAGTACAGTGGTTAGGGTTTTCCGATGTCTGCAAAGTGCTTGTTTTGGATCTGCATTTTCTCATTTTACACTAAACGATTTTACAAAATTTTTTTCACGCTTTCAGTTTACACATTTTGCTACAATTTACATTATTCAAAGTAGCGTTTCCATTAGTTTTTACCGTAAAATGTGGACTGGTGCAGTCAAGGGCACGGCCGGTTCACTTTAGGCCCCGTCTCCTAATGTGCACCAAATCCAAATATTTGAATTTAAAAGTCACAGAACTTAACCTAAAGTTAGTGTCGCGGCACAAGATTTAGCGGAAAGTTGCACAAACTATTAGTCAATATTATTACAGTAAAGTTTTAGCTTATTTGCTCAACTTATTCATGAGAAATATCGGACTAAGTATCGGCAGTTTAGGTGTCAAATTTTAGGTGGTTCACATTGGGCGTCTCTACTATAAGCTGTTAACTTTGACTATTGAAAGTTCTGTTGGCATTCTTCGCAAATCACGAACTGTGTAGACAGATAAACTAGTACCAGGGCCCGATTTATCGAAGCAAAATGTTCGTCATCGAAAATGTTCGTCATCGAAAATGTTCGTCGTCGAAAATTTTGGATTGATCAAAACATTTTCGATGACGAACATTTGCTTTTTCGATGACGAACATTTGCTTTTTCAACGGCGAGTTCGTCATCGAAAAAGCAAATGTTCGTCATCGAAAATGTTCGTCATCAAAAAATTCGTCATCAAAAATGTTCGTCATCGAAAAAGCAAATGTTTGTCATCAAAAAACCAAATGTTCGTCATCGAAAATGTTCGTCATCGAAATCATTGAAAATTTTTAGCGTTCGAAATTAGATAAGTCGTTCGATAAGTCTAATAATTCTAAATTAGAACAGTTTCATTAAAGTCAAAAGTCTCCCATTACTACTACTATACTACCGCTACTACTACTACTACAACTACTACTACTACTACTACTACTACCAAGAGTACATAATTAATTCAATTTTAATTATTTAGTTAATTAATTTTAACGTTAAAGTTATTTAAAAAAGTTATATAGGAAAAATCATTGATTTTTGGGCTTACTTTAATTTTAATTTAAATTAGCGCCTGAGACTTACGTTAACTGTAACTTTAACTTAAATAGAAGGTTTAGCCTTACTTTAACTTTAACTTTAATGCGAATAGGCTATCTTTTTTGCCCTACTGCCATACCTGTACCTAAAGATGTTCGCAGTGGAAATTTTCAACGGAGGTACCGAGCTCCGTTGAAATGTTCGTCATCGAAAATTTTTTCGATGACGAGCTTTTGTTATTTAGAACATAATAATGTTCTAAAAAACCAAAGCTCGTCATCGAAAAATTTCTCGATAACGAACATTTTTGATGACGAACTTTCACATACGCACCTTATACGCAACTTATACGCACACGTATATTTTATTAGGTACATTTTATTAGGTATTATTAGGTATTATATTTTTGTATGCATAATTGAAAATCTTCGTCAGCTCGGTTGGCTCAAATGGTATTGTGTTGCGCATCTACTGAGCATCCGATTGCTGATCCGAAGGTAGGAGGATCGATTCTGTCTCGAAGCTGAATATTTTGCATTCTACGGCAGCTCTACAGTTTCCCAAGTTGTTGTTTGCGGAATGCTCTGCAGAGCACGAGGTACCTCCCCTTCTAGTGTTAATTAACACTAGAAAATCGACCTAGCCACTTTAACGTAGGAATCCGAGATTCTGAATATGGTATATACGCGGCCCCTGACCGGGCCGCCCGCAGGGGCGGGCCGCGTAAAAATGAAGCTCAATAAGCGGAGCTTCTGTTAGAGCATTTTGATTGGCTAGATTGCAAAAGTAAAAAAGTAAAAAGTAGAACGCGTTTCTATTTTTACTTTTGGCCAAAAGTAAAAAGTACGTTCTGTATGAACCAAAATTTTTACTTTTGGCCCAAAAGTAAAAAGTATAAAGTAAAAAGTACGTCTGTGTGAACGTAATCAGACTAAGTTTTGAGAAACTAAGTTTTGACTTAAAGTTGCAATGCAAGTCAATTTAGATTACTTTGACCCATGGGTCAATGTTGGTGCCCCAGTCGCCGGCCTCCCCAGACAGTTCGAAATATCCGTCCGGATCCGTCACTGACTCCGCCATGAGGTCATCCGGATTAGGACCTGCAAAAGCGTCCTTTAATGATCAATTCGATCGTAGCTAGATACTGTAAAAATCACTATCTGTGCAGACAATTTTTTAGGGCTTATTAATAGGTTTCACTATCCATTTTAAGATAAAGTAATAGTAAAAGCCGGCGCGACAGGCCTCTTACAGTCAGCCGACCGGTTAAAACACCGGCAGGCCGGCCACAATTGGCCCATCGACCAAATTAGGCCGGCATAAACAGAGTAACAGCAGGCTGAGTTAATCCGAAATGACACTCTGGGTTTGGATAAATTTGAAAAATTTGGGCGAACCGGCCGCCAGAGTCAGCCGGCGGCTTACGCGGCCACTCACAAACACTAGGTACTTCGGAAACTTTAAGTCATACGAGATTGATCGAATCACGAACCCGTGTCTTCATCTACCAGTTTAACTTTAATGCCGACTGCTTTGGACGGGTCGGACGGACAAAAGACTTGACCCTTCACAGCTGCACGTTGGGTTGAGCCCAGCACAATACTGCACAAACATGACACAATCGCAAGAAGGGTCAAATACTGCATGGTTGCAACTGCAAAACAGATAATATTGTTTCGTTTTATTAAAAGTATTTTATTAAAATTATAAGTCTCATTTTGTCATAGTTTAAATAAAATAATTCTGTGGTATCAAAACAACAATACTTTTCAGTTGTCAGTTGTTACTCGTCTGGTAATAGAACACACTACTGGCCAGTCTGACAACGTACCTACCCAGTTAAACACCTCAAGCAAAAAACGAGATAAAATAAAATAAATTTTTCGTAAAAAAAGAGTCTAAGAACAACAGCACAGATATGAGAAGCTGGGAAACCAGCCAGCAGTTTTTTCACAATTCTGAAGACACCAGTGAATCGGAAAATAACGACAGCAGAGTGCAGACTTGAACAATGCAACGAAAATTGAGCCGTTGTTATGTAAGCAGACGTACTGTAAACGTTTGAATGTTGATCTATATTAATTTATCACTGTCACCACAGGAAACGTTGTAAAGTACTGATAGCGACAACTGTTGACGGTGTTTACTACTGATTATTTAGTGCTTACACAAATGAAACTTGAGTGATTTCTGTTGAATTGTTTTTGCTAAAACACACTTATTTTAACGCGAACAGAAATCAGGTACTGCTTACATTACTTAGGAATTTTGTCAAAAAACCCTTGTGCCGGTTCACGATAGTCCTTTTTGTTTTCTCTTTCTTTTCGTGTTTTTGCAGAAACTTTGTCGCACTGATGTCCTCAGGGGTGGACGCGGGTCAGAATTTTTGACCCGCGATCCAACCCAACCCGCGGCTCGACACTCATGAATAACCCGAGACCCAACCCGCGCCGTAAAACCTGACCCGCGACCGACTTTGACCCACCACTGTATAACCATAACGTACATACAGGGGCGTAGCTAGGATTTTGAAAAGGGGAGTCGCACCTTGTCCACTTTTCTCACTTGTTTACTTTAAACTCACTATTGCACTGTCCGGGGAGTCAGCAACCAGAATTACTCATTGTTCATTTACTTTTACACTTATTGGCGAAATGGCTTACATAACAAAATGTAAATTTGTCATTTAAACTAATAAACTCACTTTTGCGGGAACTGGGCCTGACGGCCTAGTCCTCAGATAAAATGGAGTTTTTTTAATTTTTGGACAAATTTGGTCAAACTGGAGACGTACAAAAAATTTTTTCCGACAGGAAAATTAAAATTATTTTATCATATCATTTAGGGGTTTATAATTTTTATTTTAAAGTTTTAGTTGTGGTGTTTTTTTTAGTGATATATAGTTTTGTTTTTTATTTTTTTTTTTATGTTTTTTTATTTTTTTTTTTTTTTGTGTGGTTGGTAGTTGTTATTTTTGAGTTGGATTTGTTTTTTGTTGGTTTTTAAGACAGTAGGTATATTACACAAGTAAATGCAGCAGAATGTACTACTGCAGACATGCATATATAAGCTTTGATGAAAGTTAATAACAGAGGAATACAGAGTAATGGAAATGAAAGCAAAGGAATGTAGTAAGTAACAGAGTTCGCAGGGGGTATGGGGGTGGCGAAAAAATTTTGGGAATTTTTTAAATTTTTGTAGTTCTAAGTTTTGTCAATTGGAGACGTAACCAGAAATTTTTTTCGGCAGGGCTATAAAAACCAAGGGGGGACCCTTGTCAACTATTTCTTCAGGTTTGACTAAAAGGGATCCCCAGCGACGCCCCCTGGCTACGCCCTTGATAGTCATACGATAGTAAATAATATGTACCATAATATGATGCTTAATTGTTCTTAGCTGATGATTAATTGCTTTAGCTGATGCCCGTGTATAATTCCAGTTTGCAGTGTACAGCTGCACATTGTTTACATTGCTACTTTGAACGACTTAAAACATATATAAAACTCTTTAAACGAAACTATTCCGCCGTATATAAAACTTTATCTAGAAAGCAATAATTTTTTTAGAATTGCTAATGCTATATTTGTGCGAATATATAATAATCCCGAAAGTTGGGAGTGATCAGACACTTTTTATTAAAACCTTATAAAAAACAAACAAAAAAAATTAACACAAAAACATTTCAAAAAAATATAACATTAACAATTTGAAAGTGCTCAAAAAGGCCAAGCTGGTCCACTTTGAACACGTGCCACAAATTTCATCCTTACACTTGTTACATAATAGTATACATAACTGTAGAAAAAACTAACGTTTTTGAACGGTGTAAAAAAATTTGCTCTAAAATTAATCAGTCATTAAATATTAGCCTGTTAAAAAAATGCACTTTTGTTAGGACAACCTTACAGAAAGGAGATTTTATATGGTGAAAATTTTGAAAATTAAAAAGAAATTAATCGAACGCGCTATTTTTCAAATTTTCGTTAGCTACTCATAAAAAAGCTCTAAAAGTCATTAAATACTAAATACTAGCCTGTTTAAAAACGCTGCTCATTTGCAAGTACCACCTCAAACAGACAACAGAAAAGGACATCCATGGGTTTTGAAAATAAATACGTAAAAAATAGATCCATATACACAAAATGGCAAAGTTTCTAGACACAAAATGAAAATTTTTTAAATTGGGTACCCGCGGGTTGGGTTGGGTTGGGTCGGAAAATTTGAGCCGTGGGTCGACCCGCGGGTACCCACTTTAGGATGCGCGGGTCGAAAAAATTCTTTCCGACCCGCGAAAATTGAAAAAACTACCATGTCGGACTGCACTGAATTTTACAAAAATTTTAGTATATACGGCGGAATAGTTTCGTTTAAAGAGTTTTATATAATAGTTTTAAGTCGTTCAAAGTAGCAATGTAAACAATGTGCAGCTGTACACTGCAAACTGGAATTATACACGGGCATCAGCTAAAGCAATTAATCATCAGCTAAGAACAATTAAGCATCATATTATGGTACATATTATTTACTATCGTATGACTATCAAGGGCGTAGCCAGGGGGCGTCGCTGGGATCCCTTTTAGTCAAACCTGAAGAAATAGTTGACAAGGGTCCCCCCCTTGGTTTTTATAGCCCTGCCGAAAAAAATTTCTGGTACGTCTCCAATTGACAAAATTAGACACAAAAATTAAAAAATTCCCAAAATTTTTTGCCACCCCCATACCCCTGCGAACTCTGTTACTTACTACATTCCTTTGCTTTCATTTCCATTACTCTGTATTCCTTGTTATTCACTTTCATCAAAGCTTATATATGCATGTCTGCAGTAGTACATTCTGCTGCATTTACTTGTGTAATATACCTACTGTCTTAAGGTTGTAGTGTCGCCAAAGCATTTCTGCTCATAGGCTGCAAAATGAGACCTTTTTGATTTGAAATTGTACGCTCACTGAGAAACTACTGAAATGCCACATGGTGTCAAATAAATACTTCCAGACACTAGACTACCAATATCTACCAATATTTTGAACCAATCACCATTTGTAAGCCAGACATCACACAATAGAGACATAAAAGTTCAAAAAATCAAGCCAGATATCAGATTGGCC
This sequence comes from Trissonchulus sp. WLG1_4, assembly GCA_030248245.1. NCBI lineage: Eukaryota > Metazoa > Nematoda > Enoplea > Enoplida > Ironidae > Trissonchulus > Trissonchulus sp. WLG1_4. The sequence continues at coordinate 16,110 of JASANF010011311.1, forward strand.
AGCTTGTGAAGTACATGTAATGTTTTGACGCACCATTTTTTGCCACAAATAAGAAAAACAAAAAATGAAGCTTCGTTTTTCTTTTGATTTCAAAATAAGTGTCTAAATTTTTTACAATTTATCATTATTGCTGTCAGTACCCTACAGGTTACGCACAGTTTCACAGTTCAAACAGGCATTACTCCACAACGACTCAAGCAATTTGCACTAAATTTTGTGTGCATAAACTAGAGCATATGTGCTTTTATTTTGTGTAAAGAATCTAAACAAAAAGTTTTTTAATTATGACGAAATTATCGAATGTGAATAGGTTTTCAAAACGTCATTTTTCCGACTTTGCGACTTCACCGCTAACTGTATGCTGCATCAATTTTTCTGAAACTTGGCAAAAATATTTGCCTTAAAAAATATTTTTAGAATATATAAAGAACAATGACCTATCTTTCACTGAAAAAGTTTTATAGTCGGGCAAAATCGACTGCTTTCGCGACACTACCCCCTTAAATGATATGATAAATAATTCTAATTTTCCTGTCAGAAAAAATTTTTTGTACGTCTCCAGTTGACCAAATTTGTCCAAAAATTAAAAAAACTCCATTTTATCTGAGGACTGAGGCCGTCAGGCCCAGTTCCCGCAAAAGTGAGTTTATTTAGTTTAAGGTGGCGCTCCGAATAACTGACTTTGGGCAGTAAAAGTTTTCATACACGTTTTCAGGTCTTTGTTCTCGAAGAAAGGTTGTTCAGCAGTGAATTAGCTTTCGTTTGATATACATAACATGTAGTTTTGTTGAAATTATTTTTTTGACCTGAATTTTGATATGGAAAAATCTTCAAATCGATTTTCCAAAAAATTGTATATGGCTTTTGTTACTTTTGATAACGGTTTTCCGCAGATAATAGGGACTGCAAGTTTTTAAAAAGTCGTTTGTGTAGCAAACATTTGTAAAAAAATTTTCAAATTACGTTGAGCGATATTACAAAATCTATTTTTCAAGTATTTTTCGTTAGCTACTTTTTGGCTTCTCCAACTTTTCTCAATGGTTATTTGCATTAAAAAATACGCTCTATTTTTTACACTGTCGTTTGTGTGCAAACCTCAATTTTTCTATCCATAGCCTTTTTTGAATCGTGATAGGTCTCCTCCATGTCGTTTTTTCATTGTGAAATTTGACTTAAAGTTAGAAAATAAGTAGATTCAGGTGTACCTTCTTCGAAAATGTTGATTTCTGTTTTTGTTGAAATTCTGCAGCGATTTCAAGTCGACCAATTTTAGAAAAACTAGTGTATTTTGAGCCAAAACAATTGGATTAAAATTATAAGAAAAGATACACCTCGGCAACATAATTACCTACAGTTTAAGCTATAGATCGTAAAATTTGAACAAAGTTTCGCTCAGTTATGCCGTTTGAAAAATTATGCGCATTTAGCGAAAATATAAATTTTCAATCGGTGATAAAAAATCAGAACAAGGCAGCAGGCACGTGAAACTTACTCAGAAACAGAGCTTTGTAACAGGCTTCAATATATTTAAACGAAATTTATTCTAGCTAGAACCTACGTCGACTTATAAGATAATAAAGTTATGGAAGTTATTCGGAGCGCCACCTTAAATGACCAAATTTACATTTTGTTATGTAAGCCATTTCGCCAATAAGTGTAAAAGTAAATGAACAATGAGTAATTCTGTTTGCTGACTCCCCGGACAGTGCAATAGTGAGTTTAAAGTAAACAAGTGAGAAAAGTGGACAAGGTGCGACTCCCCTTTTCAAAATCCTAGCTACGCCCCTGTATGTACGTTATGGTTATACAGCGGTGGGTCAAAGTCGGTCGCGGGTCAGGTTTTACGGCGCGGGTTGGGTCGCGGGTTATTCATGAGTGTCGAGCCGCGGGTTGGGTTGGATCGCGGGTCAAAAATTCTGACCCGCGTCCACCCCTGAGGACATCAGTGCGACAAAGTTTCTGCAAAAACACGAAAAGAAAGAGAAAACAAAAAGGATTATCGTGAACCGGCACAAGGGTTTTTTGACAAAATTCCTAAGTAATGTAAGCAGTATCTGATTTCTGTTCGCGTTAAAATAAGTGTGTTTTTAGCAAAAACAATTCAACAGAAATCACTCAAGTTTCATTTGTGTAAGCACTAAATAATCAGTAGTAAACACCGTCAACAGTTGTCGCTATCAGTACTTTACAACGTTTCCTGTGGTGACAGTGATAAATTAATATAGATCAACATTCAAACGTTTCAGTACGTCTGCTTACATAACAACGGCTCAATTTTCGTTGCATTGTTCAAGTCTGCACTCTGCTGTCGTTATTTTCCGATTCACTGGTGTCTTCAGAATTGTGAAAAAACTGCTGGCTGGTTTCCCAGCTTCTCATATCTGTGCTGTTGTTCTTAGACTCTTTTTTTACGAAAAATTTATTTTATTTTATCTCGTTTTTTGCTTGAGGTGTTTAACTGGGTAGGTACGTTGTCAGACTGGCCAGTAGTGTGTTCTATTACCAGACGAGTAACAACTGACAACTGAAAAGTATTGTTGTTTTGATACCACAGAATTATTTTATTTAAACTATGACAAAATGAGACTTATAATTTTAATAAAATACTTTTAATAAAACGAAACAATATTATCTGTTTTGCAGTTGCAACCATGCAGTATTTGACCCTTCTTGCGATTGTGTCATGTTTGTGCAGTATTGTGCTGGGCTCAACCCAACGTGCAGCTGTGAAGGGTCAAGTCTTTTGTCCGTCCGACCCGTCAAAAGCAGTCGGCATTAAAGTTAAACTGGTAGATGAAGACACGGGTTCGTGATTCGATCAATCTCGTATGACTTAAAGTTTCCGAAGTACCTAGTGTTTGTGAGTGGCCGCGTAAGCCGCCGGTATGGATGTTTTCAGTTATCGAAATCTTAATCAGTTCAGTTAATCAGTTAACTGATTAGGTTAAAACTAGATCAGTTCAGTTATCGGTTAATTTTGCAAAATTTTAATCAGTTCAGTTACAGTTAAGTTAACTTAACTGTAACTGATAACTTTAACTGAAAATATTTTCAGTTATTTCTTTAATAATGCTGGTTTCTTTTTCCGCTAATCCCGATATTTGCTAAAGTTTTCACGTAGTTTCAACTAAATTATAACTTAATTAACTTCTAATTATTAACTATTTAATTACTAATATTTGAATCTACTCAAAACAAAAAATCTCTTGTCAACATGGGATCAAACATTTATTTCAAAACGAAAACTTTAAACTTCTGTAACAACTGCCAAGTTGCAACTGTAAATGACATGAACTCTTGGGTGCAAAGCAATGCCCAGAATAGAATAAAACATAAAACAGTGAATCAAATAAAATAACAGGCAGAACCTTAAGTGGTTCTAAACTGGAAATTCAAGTCTGATCATTCATTTAATTGGCGTTTTGTCCTTTCAATGCTTTTAGCGACAATTCTACAGAGACAAAAACTTGAAAATTATTGCAAAAAGTAAACAAGCAGAACGCCACAAAGGATTTTATGCATGTTTCGACGCATAACTGAAAATGATTTTCAGTTATTGCATGTAACTGAAAAGAATATCAGTTAACTGTTTTCAATCAGTTTTTTACAACCGAAACAGTTCAGTTACAGTTAAGTTAACTGCTTTTAGGAACTGTGCAGTTAAGTTATCAGTTTTTAACTGCTTTTCAAAATCAGAGCAGTTCAGTTAGCAGTTATTATCAGTTAACTGTAACTGCTTAACTTTAACTGAAAATGAATCAGTTAGCAGTTAACTGAAAACATCCCTAGCCGCCGGCTGACTCTGGCGGCCGGTTCGCCCAAATTTTTCAAATTTATCCAAACCCAGAGTGTCATTTCGGATTAACTCAGCCTGCTGTTACTCTGTTTATGCCGGCCTAATTTGGTCGATGGGCCAATTGTGGCCGGCCTGCCGGTGTTTTAACCGGTCGGCTGACTGTAAGAGGCCTGTCGCGCCGGCTTTTACTATTACTTTATCTTAAAATGGATAGTGAAACCTATTAATAAGCCCTAAAAAATTGTCTGCACAGATAGTGATTTTTACAGTATCTAGCTACGATCGAATTGATCATTAAAGGACGCTTTTGCAGGTCCTAATCCGGATGACCTCATGGCGGAGTCAGTGACGGATCCGGACGGATTTTTCGACCTGTCTGGGGAGGCCGGCGACTGGGGCACCAACATTGACCCATGGGTCAAAGTAATCTAAATTGACTTGCATTGCAACTTTAAGTCAAAACTTAGTTTCTCAAAACTTAGTCTGATTACGAAGGACCGGTTCACACAGACGTACTTTTTACTTTATACTTTTTACTTTTTGGCCAAAAGTAAAAATTTTGGTTCATACAGAACGTACTTTTTACTTTTGGCCAAAAGTAAAAATAGAAACGCGTTCTACTTTTTACTTTTTTACTTTTGCAATCTAGCCAATCAAAATGCTCTAACAGAAGCTCCGCTTATTGAGCTTCATTTTTACGCGGCCCGCCCCTGCGGGCGGCCCGGTCAGGGGCCGCGTATATACCATATTCAGAATCTCGGATTCCTACGTTAAAGTGGCTAGGTCGATTTTCTAGTGTTAATTAACACTAGAAGGGGAGGTACCTCGTGCTCTGCAGAGCATTCCGCAAACAACAACTTGGGAAACTGTAGAGCTGCCGTAGAATGCAAAATATTCAGCTTCGAGACAGAATCGATCCTCCTACCTTCGGATCAGCAATCGGATGCTCAGTAGATGCGCAACACACTACCATTTGAGCCAACCGAGCTGACGAAGATTCGCAATTATGCATACAAAAATATAATACCTAATAATACCAAGAGTACATAATAGGAAGAGTATGACACTCTTCCTATTATGCCTAGCAGCGCGCGTCCAATGCGCAGCGCGAAATAGGCCTTTTATGTACGGTTTTGAGGGGGGGGGGGTACCCCCCCCCCGCAACTGTAGACCCCGAACACAACAGAGGGGGGGGACCCCCGAGGCAGGGAGATACCCCGAGCTCAACTGAGGGGGGGCCCCCCCCCCCCTCAACCCAGCCCCCCGTCTTCAGTTGAGGGGGGGTACCCCCCCCTCATTTCAAGACACTGACAAAGTCTTTGCGCTACCCCCCCCCCCTCAGTTCAGTACCCCGTCTTCAGTTGAGGGGGGGGTACCCCCCCCTCAGTTCAGCACATCAACAAAAGTCCTTGTCAGTGTCTTGAAATGAGGGGACCCCCCCCTCAACTGAAGACGGGGTGCTGAGTTGAGGGGGGGGTACCCCCCCCTCAGTTGAGCACGGGGTCTTCAGTTGAGGGGGGGGTACCCCCCCCCTCAAAACCGTACATAAACGGGCTATTTCGCGTTGCGCATTGGACGCACGCCCGTAGGCATAATAGGAAGAGTGTCATACTCTTCCTATTATGTACTCTTGATAATACCTAATAAAATGTACCTAATAAAATATACGTGTGCGTATAAGTTGCGTATAAGGTGCGTATGTGAAAGTTCGTCATCAAAAATGTTCGTTATCGAGAAATTTTTCGATGACGAGCTTTGGTTTTTTAGAACATTATTATGTTCTAAATAACAAAAGCTCGTCATCGAAAAAATTTTCGATGACGAACATTTCAACGGAGCTCGGTACCTCCGTTGAAAATTTCAACTGCGAACATCTTTAGGTACAGGTACGGCAGTAGGGCAAAAAAGATAGCCTATTCGCATTAAAGTTAAAGTTAAAGTAAGGCTAAACCTTCTATTTAAGTTAAAGTTACAGTTAACGTAAGTCTCAGGCGCTAATTTAAATTAAAATTAAAGTAAGCCCAAAAATCAATGATTTTTCCTATATAACTTTTTTAAATAACTTTAACGTTAAAATTAATTAACTAAATAATTAAAATTGAATTAATTATGTACTCTTGGTAGTAGTAGTAGTAGTAGTTGTAGTAGTAGTAGTAGCGGTAGTATAGTAGTAGTAATGGGAGACTTTTGACTTTAATGAAACTGTTCTAATTTAGAATTATTAGACTTATCGAACGACCTATCTAATTTCGAACGCTGAAAAGTTTCAATGATTTCGATGACGAACATTTTCGATGACGAACATTTGTCTTTTCGATGACGAACATTTGGATTTTTGATGACAAACATTTGCTTTTTCGATGACGAACATTTTTGATGACGAATTTTTTGATGACGAACATTTTCGATGACGAACATTTGCTTTTTCGATGACGAACTCGCCGTTGAAAAAGCAAATGTTCGTCATCGAAAAAGCAAATGTTCGTCATCGAAAATGTTTTGATCAATCCAAAATTTTCGACGACGAACATTTTCGATGACGAACATTTTCGATGACGAACATTTTCGATGACGAACATTTTGCTTCGATAAATCGGGCCCTGGTACTAGTTTATCTGTCTACACAGTTCGTGATTTGCGAAGAATGCCAACAGAACTTTCAATAGTCAAAGTTAACAGCTTATAGTAGAGACGCCCAATGTGAACCACCTAAAATTTGACACCTAAACTGCCGATACTTAGTCCGATATTTCTCATGAATAAGTTGAGCAAATAAGCTAAAATTTTACTGTAATGATATTGACTAATAGTTTGTGCAACTTTCCGCTAAATCTTGTGCCGCGACACTAACTTTAGGTTAAGTTCTGTGACTTTTAAATTCAAATATTTGGATTTGGTGCACATTAGGAGACGGGGCCTAAAGTGAACCGGCCGTGCCCTTGACTGCACCAGTCCACATTTTACGGTAAAAACTAATGGAAACGCTACTTTGAATAATGTAAATTGTAGCAAAATGTGTAAACTGAAAGCGTGAAAAAAAATTTTGTAAAATCGTTTAGTGTAAAATGAGAAAATGCAGATCCAAAACAAGCAATTTGCAGACATCGGAAAACCCTAACCACTGTACTAATGTGAAAGTTGTTATTAAAATACACAATAAACAGTTCTGCGAACCGTATTTCAGTTGTTTGCAACATTGTGTCAATCGTGCAGTTCAATATCGATATTTTACAATGCATTTTGTGTTCTAATTAAGGGCCTTAAACTGCACCAAATTTTTCTGCTTTGTGGTGCCTAAAAGTGCACCAAATTTGGAGGCGCTAAAATTGTATCAAAATCTTAGAATTTGATCTTGTTTTCAATTGTGGAGTTTCTTGAGTGCATACACTTTTCTGACAAAAAATTTCCATTCAAAATTTTGCTGTATGGCTATGTAATGAAGGCATTAATAATGGTGCAAAATAGGGCGCCTGGTGCACATTCAAATCTAGGGTGGTGCACATTAGGGGCAAATTGCAAGATTTGGTGCACCGCAGAAAAACGCCTCTCAAAGTCTCAAGATCGTTACGTGCAGTTTTATGTTTTATATTGTACAAATTCGAAATCAGCAAAAATTTTTGAGTGTAGTAGTGTCAAAAATGCATTCACTTTACGCTAAATTTTTGATATTATTAAAGATTTTCCAAAAAACGGTCAGAGGTCTTGTCCACTTGGACAGCACGCATTTTCCAGTTAAAAAAGTTTGTTGCAGCAGTGTACATTGCTTCTTGTACGCACATCTTTCAAACTGGTGTCGAGGATAGTGATTTAATTCCTCTATCATATGGTGCCACTTTCAAGACGAGACTTGCATTACCATTGAAGTTACATTCATTTGAACAACCGAATGGTGCACATTAGGACTGGTTCACTTTTGGCGTCTCTACTATATTGCCAGAGGTCTCATAGTGTAGTGGTTAGCACTCAGGATTCCAAAGTGATTCGAGTTCAACTCTCGGTGAGGCTTCTCTTTTTAAAAACACAAGTTTTCTTATCTGTTTAAAAATACAATTTTTCGACGTCAAAAATTGGTCTACCATTCAATTTTTTGTCGTTATTTGAAAAACTTTGTAGCTACTCAGCAGCGAATGTGTGCAGAAAAATGGTATTTAAAATCTTTTTTCCACAAGAAGGGCCGCGTATAATATTTCCTATGGAATATTGAGACTCAGGCCTCATCTAACAGCTTCTCACTCAGCAGAAGAGCTTGTTATTGGTAAGATTTTCTTTTTGACATACAAGTGTACCAAAGCCAGCCAATTGAATGCGATCTTCCTTAAGTAAGCCTGTGTGAACACTTTTGCAAAAGTAAAAAGTATAAAGTGAAAAGTAAAAAGTAAAAAGTATAAAGTAAAAAGTAAGGCTGTGTGAACTAGGCATGGGCACGTTTACAAAAATCTTACAAATAGTAATTGTGCAATAATCGCAGATCTACCACGACTGCAACGACGGCATGACTCCGTGCCAGCGCAAGTGGAAATTGAAGGTGCCCAAGAATTTGTACATCAACAAGGGAGTCATGAACCTGGGCAGCATGAACTTGGAGATGATCATGGACGACGAGGAAAGAGACTGCTTCCACTGAATCTGCAGCGACTGATGTTTTCAAACAAAACTGCCCAATATACCCTGTTTTGATACCAGTTTGGTACTTTTGATATAAATATGATGTATACTTGGGTATAAATACCATAGATACCGGTAATTAGATAATACGAAATTTATGTACTTTAGCAAATTTACGAAATCAGCATATCACGCATGATGTACCTATACGTGAGATCAGGTTTAGGATCAATTTTGCCGATTTAACGGACATACGGCTGTCAGGGTGGACTGACGTTATAAAATTCTCGGTCCCCTTGCACAATCTCCTACTTGAAATCAACAAACTCTTCAAGGACACACAGGAAATTAGTATTTAAAAGAGCAGTGTATGTTGAATGTTCCTAAAAAGTCAGGCAGCCATCGATTGGATTTAATTGTGATATTTTTGTATTTTTTTACAATAAATGAAAGTAAACCTTTGTATTTGCTAGTATTGGGCTGTATTGTAATAAATAATTAATAATTAATAATACAATGACATAAAATCAGTGTTAAATAAAGCCCTGTCGAAAAACGCCTGGTGAAATATCTACTCTTCGCTGGAGGGCATATAATCGTACCAGCACCTGCTAGCCCAAACATGATTAACTCACAGACACCCTCTCAATTAGGCTGTGATCATTCATTTATGGAATCAAAATTACTGGTATATAGAGATAAATTTAAGGCAGCGTTTAGGATAGGATGGTGGGGGGCAACACTCAAGTTTCCCGCTTTTTCTGAATCAAAATATGTATATATTATTAAAACAAAACGTTGACAATTAAGTATATACCTGCTGCTCTATCATATATGGTCTAGATATAGATCTAGTTAGTAAAATAAGAGTAAATTTGGTTACACCATTCAGCTACATAGTGAAACGGTCCCCCCTGGTTTTTGGGGACCATTAAATAAGCCCACCAGTGTCCAAATAAATTGATGGCGTGACTCAGTGACTTTGTGCCCAGGCATAAGGTCCCCTGTTTAATTCTTGCATCTGTCGCGCCACAGGAGGAGAAAGCGAATAATGAAATTTTAAAATTTTTGTAATCCATTGTTGTGTCTTTTGGAAAACTGGGTGATATTGTAACACACGCTTGCGCAAATTGCAATTTCTTTGTTGAAAATTTCAGTTGATGTAATTCATTTTTTGGGTTTCTTCGCCATAAGTCTGACTTTCCCAAACAAAGACTCATTTTTCATGCGAGCTATTAAATTTTAGTTATTGCTATTTTTTTACCCGCATGTGTATTTGTGTATTTCCTATTATGTACTCTTGATAGTATGTTAAGACTTTACTATATTATGTGCTTTTTAGCCAATTTCTTGATTCCGTATCGCTGAAATAATTTTACTTTGTGTGCTTGTTCTCAAATCCTTCACGATAAAATCGGGAAATTCAAATTCGTTGTGCTGTGCTGTTATTTACAATTAAATAGCAATATATGTACATAATGTGCTAAATCTAGGCTAAGGCTTTTAGTGAGTTAAGTATTAGAGTACATAATAGGAAGAGTATGACACTCTTCCTATGTAGTATGCCTTGGATTGGATCCCCTCTCCACAGTTCTGAACTGAGGGGGTACCCCTCCCTCTTAAGTACGGGGTCCTGCCTGGTTATATTCAGGGGTGGACGCGGGTCGTGGGTACCCGCGGGTACCCGCCGGTTGGGTTGGGTTGGGTCGGAACATTTGAGCCGTGGGTCGACCCGCGGGTACCCACTTGAGGCTGCGCGGGTCGAAAAAATATTTTCCGACCCGCGTAAATTGGAACCTGAAGAAATTGTCGACAAGGGTCCCCCCTTGGTTTTTATAGTCCTGCTAACAAAATTTCTGATACGTCTCCAATTGACAAAATTTGGCCTAAAAACTAGTGTATTCTAAAAAATTTTTCCTTTGGGCTGCCGCCCCCAGACCCCTGTTAACTATATGGCTTACCATTCCTTGTTGTTAACTTTCATGAAAGCTTATATAGGTTGTGTAATATACTGTCTGATATGAAATTCACATCTTTTGTTTTTAATTTACCTGTCGGAAAATTTTTTGACTACGTCTCCAGTTGACCAAATTTGTCCAAAAAATAGAAAAACTCCATTTTCTGGGGGCTGCCGCCCCCAGACCCCCGCAACAATTACTTTATTTACTTTAAACGACCAAATTAACATTTTGTCATGTAAGCCACTTCGCCAATAAGTGTAAAATAATTGGATTCTGGGGGCTGAGCTCCGACCCAATAGTGAGTTTAAATAAGTCAGCAAGGACAAGGTACGACCCCCCCCCTTTTAAAAATCCTGGCTACACGCCCCTGTACAATGTACGTTATGGTTACAGAATGGTGGGTCAAGGTGGGTCGCGGGTCGGGTTTTACGGCGCGGGTTGGGTCGCGGGTTACCCACTATTGTAGAGCCGCGGGTTGGGTTGGGTGGCGTGTCGAAAATTGTGACCCGCGTCCACCCCTGGTTATATTGCGCTCCGCATTGGACGGAAGCCCGAAGGCATAATAGCAAGAGTGTCAATCGCTTCCTATTATGTACTCTTGGAGTTAGGAAATATATGAGCTAACTCACTACATCCTAGTTCACTTCTACTCAGCTCACGTTTTAGTTCAACGGTCAACCAATAAAAGTTTAGAATAAACAAGTAGAGAATGAGATCGAGCACATATTTTCGGTTTTTCGCCTTCACGCTTGTGTTTTTGTGCACCTTTAGCCTGAAATCGATTAATGTGTCGATGGAATCGGTAGTTTGTTCGATTTGCCTGGACTCTTGCCCGTCTCTGTCGCCGCTGCGCAACTGCACGCATCAATTTTGTCGCCTCTGTCGCGTCAGTATCTTGTAGCCTGCCTTGAAAACGGTCGCCCCCAAATCCAGTGCCCTGAGCTTGCCTGTACGGAACCATTGCACACCGAGGACATTCTCCCCACATTGCCAATCAGCCTGAACTGCTCAATTTATGGGACAAAATCCAGATCCGAACTGCATTTCTGAACGACAGCTCGCTTGTCCATTGCACGAGAGCCGGTTGTCCTTTTGTGGTCATTGTGTGCAAACCCCTGGAGTGCCCCAATTTCCGCTGCCCCCTATGTCGTACGGAGGTGTGCACTAAATGCAGGGGACCGTCTCATGAGGACAAATGTGCAAAGACCAAAGACCGAACCGCGTCTGGGCTAGGTCCGAATGTGAAACGATGCCCCGGGTGCAAATCCTGGATCACCAAAGAGGGCGGTTGCAACTTTGTGACCTGCACTCTGTGTTTGGCTCAATTCTGCTGGTTTTGCGGGCAGTCGGACGAAACGGGAAATTGTTTTTCGCACTGGTCATCCTTCTGTCAAATTCGGAGCTACCGACTGAAGTCCTTCTGCTCTCGATTCCCGCTGGAGCACTGGTTTTTGAAATTCCTGTTTGGCCTCACATCAGCCTTAGTAGCTTTGATCATTCTACCACTTTTGGTAACCTGGAATCTCTGTATTTCCTTCCCCTACAATTTTTGCTGCGATTGTTACTACAGTTGGCCTGTGGGGTCACCGAAGCGAATTTTGTCTCTCCTGGGGGAGTTATTTTTTTGGCAGCCTGTATTTTCCTGCTCCCCATCGCTTGGGCCCTACTTTTGGGCTCCAGTTTATGTGATTTCATTAATACCATCATGGAAACTGGGGCGGCCGGCCGGAAAGTCTAGTCAGATGCCGGAGAAAAAGGCTGATACCGTCTAAAGCCAGGTTCATACTCGTCCTTGTCCGTTTTCTTATCGCTTTGACCATAATCGATTTCTAGAAAACTGTATAGGTAGCTAAATAAGCCAACTCTACGCACAATTAAAATTGTAGATCGTACTTGTAGATCGTATGCAAAAACTAGTAAAAACGCTTGTGTCAATTCTTCATAGCAGCTGACCAAACTTTGTCCTTGACCCTGTCCCTATGTCCTTAAGCTTAAGCACAAGGATGAACCGGGCCTTAATCTAAAAAAAGCCCACTTTAACTTAACCCAATCCGCGCCTATGTCCATAATGGGTCGAGTCGATTGATACTTCTGCACTGACATTGGCACATACGGGCGTAAGGCTTAGGTTAAAACGGATGATCGATTCATACTTTCGCCCAATCAGATGTAATGTCTAACAACCATTCCAATCATATAAGCTAACTGACTTGAAACCTACCTTTTGTCTTTCGAGCCTTTAGTTTTGTACACTTGCATAAATCGAAGCCAATTTTTTTGTGATGTGTAATGTCTTGTTTGCTGACATAATCCAATAAAACGATTGTAAAGGTTGTGTACTGTAGAATGCAGATAGTGTAAAAGTAAGATGATGGAACGTTAGGTAAGCTCAACCACAACACGCAGGTCAGAACATCTTAACCAGAAAATATGACCCAACTCCAAGTGAACCCCACATTACAGTAGCAGCGTTGGATTGGATTACGGTTGGTGAATTGTGGGTGGAGCTTAGTTACAGTTGATTGGAGAACCACCAATAAAAACTTCTCTAGTCATGCTTAAGTAATGCAAAGTTATCCTAAAGTTAACCCTTTTGGTACATAAGGTTACATCTGCTGGGCACTGGCAGTTCATTTTGGTTAGGTAATTTTAAAGTACCTATTAGTAATAATATATATTCTACCTACATACCTACAGTACATTACAAAAAACAACAGTTTATTATTCAAAAATTTTAATTTTAATCGACTGTAAATAAATATAAAGAAAGGAGTAATATCAATTAAAAGACTGAAACACAAATATTGATAAGTGAATCCCTGTAACATCAACGTCACATG
>JASANF010011312.1:0-36298 GCA_030248245.1 Trissonchulus sp. WLG1_4
GTTAAATTTTTTTATTTTATTGACGTTCGTTGCTTAAAGTTGATATTACATTGGCGTCGGTATCCTTAAAACTGAATCATTATATTTAGCATTATACTTATCCTGTTGACTATTATTAACTACTCTACTGTAGCTTTTGAATTATATATATTTTTTAACTGATTGAAATGTTTTTTCAAAATATTTTCATTTTTACCGACGTTCAAGACTGAAATTTTTTATATTCTTAGATGCATTTGTTTCTGGCTACGATACTGGTGTTATGCCTATCTTAAGCCTGGGCCATACTTGTTCATAATAGATCGTCCATAGGCTAAGAAAGGCCCTGAGTTGTTGTTTTTGCGAAAACTTTTCTTGCGCTTTTCATTCTAAAGTCTGATCAAAAATTGCTGAACCCTGAGACAAAACAGGTGGCGTAATTTTTGCGGCTCTTGATGATTGAAATTAAAGTCTGACCAAAAAGTGCAGGACCCTGAGGCGAAAGAAACACGCGATTTCATTATGAAAAGAACTAATTGTAAGCATCAAGAGCACATCGAAAATCACGCCACCTGTTTTCTCTCTGGGTCCAGCATTTTTTGGTCAGGCTTTAGTTTTCCTACCATAAATGAGCCCCAAGGAATTTACACTTTTATGCAGTGGTGGAGTGTAAAATAAGCGCTTACGGACAAACTGACTTCCATTACGGACAAGTATGAACTGGTTTTAAAGCGTTTTCAGTTTAGAGTTTACTTGATTTTTGTATTATCTATATTGTGTGTTTTATTATTTATTTTTCTGTCTAATCTATATCCCGTATGTGCACCCTGCAGTATACTTAATCAAGAGTACATAATTGGGATTAAGGGACTTGATTAAATTTAATCCCCATTATGTACTCTTAACCTGTCGGTTTGTTTAGCTCTGACCGGGTACTGGAATCAAGTCAGGCACAACCTTATAATTGTCTTAATATGTTGTTATGTACTATTGATAGGGTTTTTATTCCGAAATTTTGTTTTAAGAAAAAAATTCGTTTCCTAAAATGCACAACAATACCTTTGTCAACACAATACTGTGGAAATGCGTAGTTTTAAGAAAATTGAAAATGAAAAATTTATAAAAATAGAACCGAAAAGTCTTAAATTCTAGACTTGGCAGATTTTTTGTTATATTTTTGTATATTATGTCTTACGGTTTTTAACCTTAATGCTTATTCTAAAGACGATTCAATTTTCAACTCTTATTTTTTAAGCTTTCAAGCTTTTGATTAAAAATTAGTCACTTTAGTCAAACTACAAGTTAGATTTAATTTGATCACTTATTGTAGAGTGTTAAACTTATTCCGCTTAATCCGAAAAGAAGTCTAGAAATCTGAATTGTCTGTTGTTTCTCTCATATCCTTGGACCATACCATTTGAGCTGTGTATTTTTTATTGCCTTATTTTGGGCCTGGTGTAAGCTGTCATTTTATTGTTACCTGTTGATTTCTGTTATGGGTCAAATTGGTTTTGTGTGTATTTCGAAATTTAGCATGAATTCATTCATACTCTTTACAGCTGTATGTCCGTTCAGCCGGTGAAATTACAAAATAATCTGACCACTAATCAAAGTTTGACAAAAAATAGATGTGCGTGCCACTTACATACATATTTCAGTGGCATGACTTCTGCGACTACTTGCTGTACTCATGATAGTCAGAATCTAATCGTTTCGTAACGAAATCCATAGGCGGATCTAGGATAGGCGGGGGGGGGGCGGGTGGGGGCTCGAGCCCCCCCCCCCCCATTGGGTCGAGGGGCCGATCGAGTCGGGGGCCTATCGGCCCGAAGGGCCGATAGGCCACCGACCTGCGCATACATGTAGGTCGCTCTCCATGTTGTTTTAGGGCCTATTTAGACCCTTGTAGCCGACTATGCGCTAAATAGGCCCCTCTCTATGTTGCTTTTGGGCCTATTTAGGCCTTTGTAGTCTGATGTAGACTAGGTAGGCCCGTTTCTATGTTGGTTTTAGGCCTATTTAGGCCCTTGTAGTCTGCTGTGGACTAGGGGGGCCCTTTTCTATGTTGGTTTGGGGCCCATTTAGGCCCCTGTAGTTGTAGCCTGCTGTGGACTAGGTAGGCACGCCATGTTGCTTTAGGGCCTATCTATTTAGTATTTAGGCCTTTATAGCCTGCTGTATACTGGATAGGCCCCTCCCCATGTTGCTTTGGGGCCTATTTAGGCCCTTGTAGTTGTAGCCTGCTGAGGTAGGCCCCTCTCTATGTTGCTTTTGGACCAGTTTAGGCCCTTGTAGTTGTAGCCTGCTGAGGTAGGCCCCTCTCTATGTTGCTTTTGGACCAGTTTAGGCCCTTGTAGTTGTAGCCTGCTGAGGTAGGCCCCTCTCTATGTTGCTTTTGGACCAGTTTAGGCCCTTGTAGTTGTAGCCTGCTGAGGTAGGCCCCTCTCTATGTTGCTTCGGTGACTATTGAATAGGCCCTTATAGCCGGCTGTGGAATAGGTGATTCGTTTACTGTTTTGCGTGGGGGCTTACTCTGAGCAACGTCTTGATACATTCGTTGTGCTACATTGTGAGTCGTTCAGGCCTTCAGTGTCATCGCCAGGGGAGCGTGGCCGCGGATGTTTCTATAACAGGGGCGCAGCACAGGGGGAGGTTAATGGCGGGAATTCCCTCCCCAGAAACTTTTAACGATTAAAATTTTACACAAGGATCCCTCTATTTGGTTTTATAGCCTGGCTGGAAAAGGTTTCCGCTACGTTTCCAATTGATCAAAATCGGCCTAAAAATTTATAAACTAAAACTAAACCTAAAACTTTTTCTCAAATTTTGTTCTGGGGGCTGCCGCCCATTAATTATACGCCCTATAATTTGCGTTATAATAGCATTTAAGGGGGTAATTGCGTTTTTAGGTGTTTTTTTTAAACTACCATAACTGCACTTAACCTCAACAAAAACTAGAGCGGTCTTTTGTACATTTTTTACTCCTTCTAGCTTTAAAAAACTATATTTAAAAGCAGATTATCTTTTGGAATTTTACTGCTGCTATCATTTGAATACACCCCATCAGCGGTTTTTTTTGACTAATTTTTGCGCCACAGTTATGAAACTCAAGATCAGCCAACAACTACTAAACTTTTTGCAATCTTTTGGAATTTTACTGCTGCTATCATTTGAATACACCCCATCAGCGGTTTTTTTGACTAATTTTTGCGCCACAGTTATGAAACTCAAGATCAGCCAACAACTACTAAACTTTTTGCAGTTATGCACCGACATAATATCCCCACCCGTTTTTTTGATATAGTTGATAAGTCGTTTCTACGTTGAGAAAATGACATTTTCGTGCAAAAATCACGTAATTTGACTTTTCTCTGAAATTTTCAAAAGCCCATAACACCGACTCTACAAACTATTTTTAGAAAAGGAAAAAACGGGTGGGGATATTTTCCTAAAGATAATGTGGTTAAAATTTCGAAGCCGTAGTCCGTTTTTAGCTTGAGTTCTGTGGGCGCAAAAATTACACTGAAATGTCAAAAACCACGAAAACGACATTACCCCCTTAAGTGCATTTTAACACATTTCAAAAAAATGGGGCCTATTGGTCGGGGGGGGCCTATCAGGGTCCGAGCCCCCCCCCATGGAAAATTTCTAGATCCGCCACTGACGAAATCATATGTTTCGTTTTCTCAAGTGGTGCAGCTATTTTTTGTCGGACTTCAGTGTATGAGATCAAATTGTGGTGTGATTTGTTTTTCATAATTTTGCCGGCTAAAAACAAACGGCTGTAGGTATGAATCGACCCTCGCACTTTTTAGTTAAAATTGAAATTGATGATGAATAATACAGAAATTCAACTTGACCTTTGATATTTATGCTATATATAATTCTTGTTTGTACAATATTCGAATGTGTAGTTACTAGAACATGTGTCAGTTATACTAGATCATTGTTTTTGTGCATGATTTTTGTGCTTGATATTGATTGATATCTTGAAAATTTGATTGGAATAATAGGCTCAAAACTTTTTCAAGTTTGGTTCACAGAAAAATTGAAAAACGAATCGTTTTACCAATTAGTTAATTTTTTAATTGGCTGTCCTAACATAATTTGACATTATGGATGTCGATTAAAGATTAAGGGTCATACTTTTGAGCCGTATGTCCGTTTGTCCTGCAATTTCGGCAGAGTTGAACTGAATTTAACTTTGCCGGACATTCGGTCAAAGTAAAATTATACCGTTTAGTACGGATGAAAGGACATACGGCTGAAGGGCAAACGGGCATACGGCGCAACGAACGAAAGTATGAATTGAATAGCCGTTCAGCCGTTTTTCCGTTTGTCCCAGTGTCCGTACAGATGTATGAATTGACCCTAACTGTATGACAAATTTTAAGTAATATTGATAAATTCTACTGAATTTTGAAGAATTTTTTATTATTAAGCAGCCCCCCTTATCGGTCAAATTTTCGTAGTTTAGTTATGTTTTTGCCTGCTTTGTTGAATGTTATTTCGCTATTTATTGTTTTATCCCAGTTTTAGTTATTTTAAAAATCAGCAGTTGATTTTTAATTTTTTTAAACATATTTTGCTTTTTAAGTTTTACTTGCGACTCTGCTTTTTTTAAGGTTTAGTTTCTTTAGTCTTATACTTGTGTTTGCCGAGGTGCTATGTGTGCGTATGATTTTATTTAATTTCGCTGTTTTTATATCAAGAGTTTTCAGGTAGTTTTTTAACTGGAAAATATTAAAACTATTTTAAAAGTTCATTTTGCAATAATACAAACTTCAATTATTTTCCGTTCTTAATTTTTTTACTTTTATTTTATTTCATTTTAGACAGTTTCTTCTTTCTCTGTATTAACTACAGTAACCTCCATTTGTGTATATGTCGGCTTTTTCGATCCCTTATTTCACGACTACTTTTTATTCAAATTTTAGTTTTTGTTATATACTTGAGCTTTTTTCAACCAGCGGGGTTTTTTCTCACTTTCCTTGGGGGATTCGCTTTTGACAATAACCCTTTTAATTAGCCCACCTGCATAAATAATGACCAATGGAGTTGACTGTAGTTGTTGTAATTATTTGTGATATACTGTGTTGTTTTATCTATGCAGATGCGCCATGGCGTTGTGGTCAGAAAACAATGTTTATTAATAAAATGGCAGTTTCTTGATTTGACTTAGTTTTGAAAACTTAAGCCGAGGTGGATTTTAAGGGGGATCCGCAGTATCACTGTATTTATAAATATGTTACGTCACTGTTTTTACGCGGCGGCCGCAGCCGCCGCGTATATACTATAGTGCAATCGTCTTCTATGATTGCATATACTTCTACTGTAAAACTGGAGGCAGGTCATGAAAAAGCACTGTTTGTGTGGGCGTGTGTATCAGTTTGGGCATTATATGCGCTATATGCATTACGTAGGTAGGTAGCTACATGAGACTGCTGATTTCCAGCGCCGCTTGTGCGAGCGTGTGTCAGATCATACATAACATGTACGTCCACAAGAATTTAATCTCATTGAGTAATGTTGCGAGTTTGCGACAAAACCTGTTACGACAATGTTCCGTAGATTATTTATTAGTGCGTTAAATCCAGCACATGTCAAACTTCAGATGCCGTTGCTAACCATGCGGGTTCGGCCTTGGATGTCAATCAGCTTCGTGACATATTATCATCTGAATAACTAAGTGGATACAGAAACCCTGAATTCCACTAAAACAATTTTTATTCTACGGAAAGGCAAGCTTTTTCTCGATTTGAAATAATTTCAAAATGAAAACAAAGAAATGGTGTACCAGGACACGATAGTCTATATGTTTAGTATGTAACAAAGTATGAAGTTAATTCACCAAACTTTATACGGCGTGAGCGGCTGCAACGCTGCAGCTGAGGTTGGCACGCGATTGCTAGCTTGCATATTATGCATTGTCAATAGGGCTCAACCACGATACTATCTTTCAATATATTTACGTACTTTTCGAATACAAATTGATCCGAAAAAATCGCTACTGCTAAGAATGTGAAGTCTCCGCTGAGACAAATTTAGTTTAGATGCATTATTTGACTGTAGCTACAAATGGAGCAGATTTATAACGGTAAAATGTCACATATGAGTTTTTCGGATATATCAACGTTTTAACCAGTACACTGCAGGTTAGTGGCTAGAAACTGATTTAACACAGAGAGTAGTCATGTTCAATTATAAAAGTTGGCATCAAAATATTTTGGTGCCGCGTTTTATATTCGAAGAATATCCTCAGCACTGCAAGCACGTCGCATCTAAATCTATCTAAAACACATTTAACTCTACTCGCAAAACGTGCTTGTTATACAATAATACTCTGCAACGCTTTTGCGGGGATATCAATATACAACCACCACAACAATTACAAAGTTACTGGGAAGACATTTTTAAATCCCACGCGCGAATTGGCACAAATCCCTGCGCGAATATGCCTCATGCTAACGGTTTTTAACTCCGCTACTGACTACGCAACCTAAGCGACTACTGAACACATTTTCACAGAGGGCAGACTGAGGGGCACTGCTCATTTCTGAAGTTAACACCAAACTTTATGCCTTGAATGAAAGCCCGCACTCCCGAGGGCTTTTCTAGTCACCAAGCAGTGCCATCACCTCTCCACTGGTGTGTAAACAATAACCAGGCACAACTGTATGCCCGCACTCCCGAGGGCTTTTCTAGTCACCAAGCAGTGCCAACACCTCTCCACTGGTGCGCAAACAATAACCAGGCACAACTGTATGCCCGCACTCCCGAGGGCTTTTCTAGTCACCAAGCAGTGCCAACACCTCTCCACTGGTGTGCAAACAATAACCAGGCACAACTGTATGCCCGCACTCCCGAGGGCTTTTCTAGTCACCAAGCAGTGCCATCACCTCTCCACTGGTGTGTAAACAATAACCAGGCACAACTGTATGCCCGCACTCCCGAGGGCTTTTCTAGTCACCAAGCAGTGCCAACACCTCTCCACTGGTGTGCAAACAATAACCAGGCACAACTGTATGCCCGCACTCCCGAGGGCTTTTCTAGTCACCAAGCAGTGCCAACACCTCTCCACTGGTGTGCAAACAATAACCAGGCACAACTGTATGCCCGCACTCCCGAGGGCTTTTCTAGTCACCAAGCAGTGCCAACACCTCTCCACTGGTGTGCAAACAATAACCAGGCACAACTGTATGCCCGCACTCCCGAGGGCTTTTCTAGTCACCAAGCAGTGCCAACACCTCTCCACTGGTGTGCAAACAATAACCAGGCACAACTGTATGCCCGCACTCCCGAGGGCTTTTCTAGTCACCAAGCAGTGCCAACACCTCTCCACTGGTGTGCAAACAATAATCAGGCACAACTGTATGCCCGCACTCCCGAGCGCTTTTCTAGTCACCAAGCAGTGCCAACACCTCTCCACTGGTGTGCAAACAATAACCAGGCACAACTGTATGCCCGCACTCCCGAGGGCTTTTCTAGTCACCAAGCAGTGCCATCACCTCTCCACTGGTGTGAAAACAATAACCAGGCACAACTGTATGCCCGCACTCCCGAGGGCTTTTCTAGTCACCAAGCAGTGCCAACACCTCTCCACTGGTGTGCAAACAATAACCAGGCACAACTGTATGCCCGCACTCCCGAGGGCTTTTCTAGTCACCAAGCAGTGCCAACACCTCTCCACTGGTGTGCAAACAATAACCAGGCACAACTGTATGCCCGCACTCCCGAGCGCTTTTCTAGTCACCAAGCAGTGCCAACACCTCTCCACTGGTGTGCAAACAATAACCAGGCACAACTGTATGCCCGCACTCCCGAGCGCTTTTCTAGTCACCAAGCAGTGTCAACTACCAACACTTCTGTACTGCTCTGTAAATCATAACCAGGCACAACTGTATGCCCGCACTCCCGAGCGCTTTTCTAGTCACCAAGCAGTGTCAACTGCCAACACTTCTGTACTGCTCTGTAAATCATAACCAGGCACAACTGTATGCCCGCACTCCCGAGGGCTTTACTAGTCACCAAGCAGTGCCAACACCTCTCCACTGGTGTGCAAATAATAACCAGGCACAACTGTATGCCCGCACTCCCGAGCGCTTTTCTAGTCACCAAGCAGTGCCAACACCTCTCCACTGGTGTGCAAACAATAACCAGGCACAACTGTATGCCCGCACTCCCGAGCGCTTTTCTAGTCACCAAGCAGTGTCAACTACCAACACTTCTGTACTGCTCTGTAAATCATAACCAGGCACAACTGTATGCCCGCACTCCCGAGCGCTTTTCTAGTCACCAAGCAGTGTCAACTGCCAACACTTCTGTACTGCTCTGTAAATCATAACCAGGCACAACTGTATGCCCGCACTCCCGAGGGCTTTTCTAGTCACCAAGCAGTGCCATCACCTCTCCACTGGTGTGCAAACAATAACCAGGCACAACTGTATGCCCGCACTCCCGAGGGCTTTTCTAGTCACCAAGCAGTGCCAACACCTCTCCACTGGTGTGCAAACAATAACCAGGCACAACTGTATGCCCGCACTCCCGAGGGCTTTTCTAGTCACCAAGCAGTGTCAACACCTCTCCACTGGTGTGCAAACAATAACCAGGCACAACTGTATGCCCGCACTCCCAAGCGCTTTTCTAGTCACCAAGCAGTGCCAACTGCCAACACTTCTGTACTGCTCTGTAAATCATAACCAGGCACAACTGTATACCCGCACTCCCGAGGGCTTTTCTAGTCACCAAGCAGTGCCATCACCTCTCCACTGGTGTGCAAACAATAACCAGGCACAACTGTATGCCCGCACTCCCGAGGGCTTTTCTAGTCACCAAGCAGTGCCAACACCTCTCCACTGGTGTGCAAACAATAACCAGGCACAACTGTATGCCCGCACTCCCGAGGGCTTTTCTAGTCACCAAGCAGTGCCAACACCTCTCCACTGGTGTGCAAACAATAACCAGGCACAACTGTATGCCCGCACTCCCGAGGGCTTTTCTAGTCACCAAGCTTTTTTAATCACCAAGCAGTGTCAACTGTCAACACTTCTGTACTGGTCTGTAAATCATAACCAGGCACCACTGTAATATGCCCGCACTCCCGAGGGGTTGCTCAACAATCAGGCAGTACTGACATCCAGAACTGTTGTACGAAACATAATCAGGCACCTTTGGCCTCCACAGAAAGCCCACAGTCTCAAGAGGGCTTGTCAGACTCTTGAGCAGTGCCCTCGCCCGCCATTTATTGAGTACCGCACACAATATAAAATATGTAGTACTAACATAAACAAACATACAAGACAAAGTACATGATTATCAACGCGGAGCGGAGGGTGGGAGGGCTATTTCAAAGCTGATAAGGCCATCGCATACTATACACTATTACGATTCTCTTTTAGAACTAGTATCATCACCTGCTTACAGTGGGCACCGTTCTGCGTCAGTACGGAGTTAAATTAATTCTCATTTACGGGGATCTCCATGATGATCCCCGAGTGGAACCACGTGTGTCCTCACGTGTTTCCAACAAAATTGCATTAGTTTTCCTTCCCTGTGGGGAAAATCCACCTCGTGTTGAACAATCAACGTGTTTAACCTTAACCCTTTAATGCCCAGAGCATCTCGCGCCAGGTAGCCTGATTCTGACACCTTCTAGTTTTTTGATCATTGCTCGAGTTACGTGCATCGTAGAGAGATCGCGAAACCACCATTCGATAGAGAAATGAATGGTGCACAAATCATATTGAGTCGATTAATTGTCTAGGACGCACCGTTTTTGCGTTATAAGCGCTCAAAGTTGAGAATTTGTGAAAAAATTGCGCCATCGCCCAGGCATAATATGTACCTCCCCCTAGAGTATTAACACAAAAGTCGTGCGCTTGCCATAATTGAAGGCTAGCAATAGAGTACAACATTTGTTGCATCTGATGCATACAAAGTTGACTGCTGGCGGCGCAACCCAAAATCTAGATGAGGTCACGAAGAAAATACTACTTTTGCGATGAAAAAAAGTTAAATTTGCACATTGCTTATGGAAGCATAGGTTTTGTTGTGTGGCAGAAGATTCAAAATTTGGCCACTAAATATAAAGATCTAAGCTTTCTGAAAAAACAATTTGCAGTTCAGCTGAATAGAATGAACAAATCAAGTTTTATGGCCCCCGATTGGGTATTCATCACGTGATGTGCCAAATGGCAGCTCTGGGAATTAAAGGGTTAAATCGGTAGATGTCGCGTGTAAGCGTGCACGGCGCACGATATTTTACCCCCCCCCCACCCCCAGGCGCTATTTGCGCTATTATAGTGTCCAGCTCAAAAACGCCCCCCCCCGCTATTTGCGTTATACACGCTACGACAGGTACCCCCCCTCCCCCCTCTCCCCTCCTCAGCAAAACGATAGCGCATCAAAGTGCTATAAGCGCTGTTTTTTTTCGTAGGCTTAAAAAATAGCGCTTATAGCACCTGAGGGTGCTATTTACGCTATTTGGGCGATATTTTGTGCTACTGGCTAATTTATTGAAAAATTTTGTACTTTTCAGTAAGTATACGGTCCCTCAATAAATTAGAATAATTTTATAGCACCTGAGGGTGCTATTTGCACTGTTTAGGCGCTATTTTGTGCTATTGGCTAATTTAATAAAATTTTTTGTACTTTTTACTACGTATACGATCCCTCAATAAAAAAAATAATTTTAAATTTATTTTTGAATTTTGGTTTGTCTTCTGGTCGATGATATTAAAAAATAGTGCATATAGCAAAATGATAGCGCATCAAAGTGCTATAGGCGCTATTTTTTTCATAGGCTTAAAAAATAGCGCTTATAGCACCTGAGGATGCTATTTGCGCTATTTTGTGCTATTGGCTAATTCATTGAAATTTTATGTACTTTTTACTACGTATACGATCCCTCAATAAAAAAATAATTTTAAATTTATTTTTGAATTTTGGTTTGTCTTCTGGTCGATGATATTAAAAAATAGCGCATATAGCAAAATGATAGCGCATCAAAGTGCTATAGGCGCTATTTTTTTCATAGGCTTAAAAAATAGCGCTTATAGCACCTGAGGATGCTATTTGCGCTATTTTGTGCTATTGGCTAATTCATTGAAATTTTTTGTACTTTTTACTACGTATACGATCCCTCAATAAAAAAAATAACTTTAAAATTATTTTTAAGTTTTGGTTTGTCTTCTGGTCGATGATATAAAAAATAGCGCATATAGCAAAACGATAGCGCATCAAAGTGCTATAAGCGCTATTTTTTTCATAGGCTTTAAAATAGCGCGTGAGGGTGCTATTTGCGCTATTTAGGCGCTAGTTTATGCTATAGGCCAAATTACTGATAACTTTTTGTACTTTTTACTGCGTATACGATCTCTCAATTAAAATTACATATTATTTTAAAATTTTAATTTTATACAAAATAAAAGCCTTGAAGCGTAAGAAGATTCAGTAGGCGTCTACCCCCCCTTCCCCCCACGGTTTTTGGGTTTGTAGGGCTTTCCATCCCTCGCTCCTATTAGCCAAATTGTAGGCAATTACCCAACATGACTTTCCATTCTTCGCTCCTATTGGTTTCGCAAAATGAAACCCTAGAAGGGTAAAAAGATGCAGTAGGCGCCCACCCCCCCCCCCCCCATCCCCCGGTGTAGGGTTTGTAGGGCTTTCCATCCCTCGCTCCTATTAGTCAAAAATGCAGGCAATCACCCAACATGACTTTCCATTATATAATCATTCCTATTGGTTAGGTAAAATGAAACCCTAGAACGGTAAAAAGATTCAGTAGGCGCCCATCCCCCCACCCCCCAGTATTGGGTTTGTAGGGCTTTCCATCCCTCGCTCCTATTAGTCAAAATTGCAGGCAATCACCCAACATGACTTTTCATTATTCGTTCCTATTGGTTGGGCAAAATAAAACCCTAAAAGGGTAAGAAAGTTCAGTAGGCGCCCACCCCCCCACCCCCGGTGTTGGGTTTGTAGGGCTTTCCATCCTTCACTTCTAATCACCCCACATGACTTATTACTCAAGAAATATTTACTGATTCCTAATTCTAAATTTTAGAAATACCAAATACTGGTAACGTTAAGTAAATAAAGTATTCTCCAGCATATTAATATTCTACAAAAACAGATCATTAAAGGAAAGAACCAAAAAACATATATAACTAACTTGTTAAGCAGGAAAAGAAAGAGAAATAGTTTAAGGCAGTAATAAGTTAATAATCATAATAAAATAATAATAATCAAGTCCAAGCAGAGGCAAAACTAGACTGACTATTCAGCCAACGTTGGGTGCCCCATGATTAGCGTTTGTGGCCGGCCGCGAAAGCCACCTGCCGGCGGCCGGGCCGTCGAAGAAGTTCGGCCGGCCGGCCGACCGGCCGGCCCGTGAAAACTGGCCGGCCGGCCGGCCACAGCGGCCGAAATTTTGGATAAAACCAATTGATCCAAGTCTAGAGTGTCATTTTGGCATAAACTTAGCCTGCCGGATTGTTATGCCGGCCTAATTTTGTCAGTCGGTTGAATCTGGTTGGCCGGCCGGCCGGAGCCGGCCGGCGACCATCAGACCGGCCGGCGGCCGGCCAGCCGGTCGAAAATTCCGGCCGGTCACAAACACTACCCGTGATTGGCTAGTCAAAAATGGGCGGAGCTTAAGCTGCTTTAGCCTGTTCGCTGATTTTTTTAGCCTATGAAAAAAATAGCGCTTATAGCACTTGGATGCGCTATTGTTTTGCTATGTCAACAAGAACACAAACAAAAAATTAAAAATAATTTTAAAATTATTCTAATTTATTGAGGCACCGCATACTTACTAAAAAGTACAAAAATTTTCAATAAATTAGCCAATAGCACAAAATAGCGCCTAAATAAGCCTAAATAAGCCCTCAGGTGCTATAAGTGCTATTTTTTAAGCCTACGAAAAAAATAGCGCTTATAGCACTTTGATGCGCTATCGTTTTGCTATATGCGCTATTTTTTATATCGTGGACCAGAATACAAACAAAAATTTAAAAATAATTTTAAAATTATTCTAATTTATTGAGGGACCGTATACTTAATAAAAAGTACAAAAATTTTCAGTAAATTAGCCAATAGCACAAAATAGCGCCTAAATAGCGCAAATAGCACCCTCAGGTGCTATAAGCGCTATTTTTTGAGCCTACGAAAAAAGTAGCGCTTATAGCACTTTGATGCGCTATCGTTGTGCTATATGCGCTATTTTTTTATATCGTCGACCAGAACACAAACAAAACTTTAAAAATAATTTTTAAATTATTCTAATTTATTAAGGGACCGTATACTTACTAAAAAGTACAAAAATTTTCAGTAAATTAGCCAATAGCACAAAATAGCGCCTAAATAGCGCAAATAGCACCCTCAGGTATCAAATAGCACCCTATCCAAGATCAGCATCACTATTTAAAGGGAAATTAACACAAACACCAATAGGCCAGCGTAGCTCAGTCGGTAGAGCGTTAAGCTAGTAATCTAGCAATGGGTGGTTCAAATCCCCCCTGGCCATTTTTCTGTAGAAGTTTCATCCATATCCAAAAAATAGCACATATAGCACCGTCGATAGCGCTTATAGCGCAAATAGCGCATATAGCACTCCCAAAAAGCGCTATAGCGCAAATAGCGCCTATAGCACCTTCGATAGCGCATATAGCGCAAATAGCGCATATAGCACCCCCAACGAGCGCTATAGCGCAAATAGCGCATATAGCACCTTCGATAGCGCATATAACGCAAATAGCGCATATAGCACCCCCAAAAAGCGCTATAGCGCAAATAGCGCATATAGAGCACCTTCGATAGCGCATATAGCGCAAATAGCGCATATAGCACCCCCAAAAAGCGCTATAGCGCAAATAGCGCATATAGCACCTTCGATAGCGCATATAGCGCAAATAGCGCATATAGCACCCCCAAAAAGCGCTATAGCGCAAATAGCGCATATAGCACCTTCGATAGCGCATATAGCGCAAATAGCACATATAGCACCCCCAAAAAGCGCTATAGCGCAAATAGCGCATATAGCACCTTCGATAGCGCATATAGCGCAAATAGCGCATATAGCACCCCCAAAAAGCGCTATGGCGCAAATAGCGCATATAGCAAATTCCATAGCGCTTATAGCGCATATAGCGCATATAGCGCATAAAAAAAGCGCTATGTGTATATTGTGTAAACGGTTAGAAAATTCGTTTTCCGACTTATGATGTGATATGACACTCTTCAGTATTGTAGTTGAATTAATCTGACTCATGCATCGGCTAGAGGATGAAATTAAAGCGCACCAGTCGTCCGCTGTAGCTTTGGTCTAGGTTTGCGTTGCCTGAGGACTAAGTCCGTCCGCTGTTGCTTTCAGTGTAGGTTTGTGTTGCCTGTGGTCTAAGTCCGTCCGCTGTTGCTTTGAGTGTAGGTTTGCGTTGCCTGTAGTCCAAGTTTATGTTTGTCCGCTGTTGCTTTGAGTCTAGGTTTGCGTTTCATGTAGTCAAAGTTTCTGTTTGTCCACTGTTGCTTTGAGTAGGATTTGTGTTGCCTGTGGTGTAAGTCCGTCCGCTGTAGCTTTGAGTTTAGGTTTGCGTTGGCTGTGGTCTACGTCCGTCCGCTGTAGCTTTGAGTCTAGGTTTGCGTTGGCTGAGTCTACGTCCCTCCGTTGTTGCTTGAGTTTAGGTTTGTGTTGCCCGTAGTCTACGTCCGTCCGCTGTTGCTTGAGTTTAGGTTTGTGCTCCCTGTAGGTAGAGTGCAGTAGTGTTGTCTGAGTCCGTCCGCTGTTGCGTTGAGTGTAGGTTTGCGTTGCCTGTAGTCCAAGAATGTGTTTGTCCACTGTTGCTTTGAGTTTATGTATGTAGCTAGGTTTTGTGTTGCCTGTGGTGTAAGTCCATCCACTGTAGCTTTGAGTTTAGGTTTCCGTTGGCTGTGGTTTACGTCCGTCCGCTGTAGTTTTGAGTCTAGATTTGCGTTGGCTGTAGTCTAAGTCCGTCCGCTGTTGCTTTAAGTCTAGGTTTGTGTTGCCTGTAGTCTACGTCCGTCTGCTGTAGCTTTGAGTCTAGCTTTGTGTTGCCTGTGGTCTAAGTCCGTCCGCTGTTGCTTTGAGTCTAGGTTTGCGTTTCATGTAGTCAAAGTTTCTGTTTGTCCACTGTTGCTTTGAGTTTATGTATGTTGTTGTTGTTGTTGTAGCCCACCGGGACTCCTTCCCCAGGGGCTAGCTCTGTCGTCTGTCAGATTAGGTTCAGAAAGGTCGCCACCTCCGAGGGTCGGTCCCAGAGGTCGAGGGGGGACAGGAGGGTAGGGCGGTTGGGGCAGGTGAATAGGTGCTCAACGTTATGTGGAGCCGCCCCACATTCGGGGCAGTAATTGGCCACCGTGGGGTCAATTCTAGACCTGTAAGAGTTCAGGCACAAAGTTTATGTATGTAGCTAGGTTTTGTGTTGCCTGTGGTGTAAATCCGTCCGCTGTAGCTTTGAATTTAGGTTTGCGTTGTCTGTGGTCTACGTCCGTCCGCTGTTGCTTTGAGTCTAGGTTTGTGTAGCCTGTAGTCTAAGTCCGTCCACTGTTGCCTTTGGAATAGAGCACCTTGAGGAGGTTTTGTAATAGAACTCCTATACACAAATTTGGATTTTCGGAGGTATGACGCCAAAAAGCGCATGTTCAGTATTTTTGTAACTCAATGTAGGCCAAAGTTTGAAACAAAAAAGGTTATAGTCTTTGCTTTTGGATAATTTTGAGTGGTAAGATGTTGTAAGGCATCGTCCAGGCGTAGCTAGCAAACTTCAGAAGGCTAAACTGGCATGATTTTTCCTGAAGAATTCTATTTTTTATACCTAAGCCTGAGCTTAGGCCTGATACTTAGCCTAAGCCTAAGCACTATACGATAGCTTTAAGCCTAAACCTAAAATAAGGCCAAGTTTTAATTTTGTCTAAAATTGGACGTATTTGGTGAATTTGACCATTTTTCCGAAAGAAACCGGGTCAAAGGGCCTTTGTTATAGTTTCACAAAATTGTAAACATTAACTTACTTTAAGTACGATTAGTATAACTGAAAAAATAAGGGCTTTCGAAAAAAATTGCAAAAACGTCCCTCACTACGGGAATACGGGTGCAGATTTCAGTGGCCACTATGCTAAAAATGCATTCATAAATGACATAGGCGTTCATGAAGCAAAAATGCTTCACCCAAGGTGATTTTTAAAACAAGTAAAAGTTTACTGCAAAAGTAGTTCAGTGAGTGAGAAGTTAGAAGGGTTAACGTTTGACAACATTAGGCCTGTTGCGCATTAAAAACTAATCGCAAACAAAAAGTACGTATTAATGAGAAAGCTTGACACTCTTCATGTTTATGCCTTGGGACAGTCGTCCATGGTGAGGTCTGAGTGTCACA
Source organism: Trissonchulus sp. WLG1_4 (assembly GCA_030248245.1). NCBI lineage: Eukaryota > Metazoa > Nematoda > Enoplea > Enoplida > Ironidae > Trissonchulus > Trissonchulus sp. WLG1_4. The sequence goes on from JASANF010011312.1 coordinate 16,365, forward strand.
ATTCCAGAGAAAATATCAAACGCGGCCATTTTATGTGGACAAAATTAAATGAAATCCTGTTGTTCATTTGCACAGATTTACTGCTTAGCCGTTCCAAACTCTCTCATACAAAAATTGATAAACACGCTCCAATTTAAAAGTAGAGAACCGCGTCTGTTGATTAAAGAGTTTCGTAACTCAGTTGCTGTATCTATATTCCAAAGGAAATAAAACGCGAAACAACACTGCGTTCATAAGCTACATGAGTACAGATTAGCGTTACATAGATGACAAAAAGTAAAACTCATAAAATTTGTTTTTAGTACTAGTTAAAAAAGCAACTATTGGGCAAAAAAATGTGCAAAAAACTGCCAATTAAAAGTTAAAAAATAAAGCCTGAATTTTAAAAAAGAGCCGAAACCTGTGACCGAACCAGGTACATTTAGATCTGTAGTCTAACGCTCTATCAACTAAGCTATTCCAGCTTGTACTTTCTTGACTTAGAGTCTGTAACTATTGATAACTTATAAATAGTATGTAGCGTGAGATAACATTTAGTTTGATGTGTCAACCTGATTTCCAGAGATAATCATTGGTAAACCATTATTTTTTTTAAAACGTATAAAATTTTTGTGAAAAGGAAGTCTCGTGTCACAATGTGTGCTAAGTGATCATTGCTAAAAGCACGATTCCCCTGCACGCTTCCAATAAATTCAATATGCCAGTTATTGATAGTGACAGTCACGAATCGGTGGCTCAGATAGTAGAGTTTCTGATTATTAATCTGATAACTGACGGTTCGATTCCTGCTCCGTTTTTTTTGAAGCTTCAATTTCATCAGTTTGAGATGGATTTAATGCACTGTTATTATATGTATATAACAGCTTGTATAGGTAATGCATATACATGTTATTAGCAGTCTGATGACCGGCACATTACTACAGCAAAGATAAGAGCAAACACATGCACACAACACAAAAGGTAGGCATGCTGTCAGGTAAGTGTGTGTAATTTACAGATTCTGCAAATCCTATACAAACCAAGTATAAAGTACCTGTTGCGCTGTGGCGCAACAGGAAAAAAGGGTCACTAACCCCCAACTGCATTTAACCCGGCAGTAATGCATACTTATCAAGTTGTAAAAGTTTCGTCAGGGGCCGCCCGGCGCCCACTGATCTAAATCCGCCCCAGGCTGTATCTATAGCTGCCAGCCAATCAAATGATGTTATGCATACCTTACCTACATATTAGTTGTTGCAAACAAACAGCCGTGGCGCAACAGTTCTTCACGGCCACTAGTGAGCATAGTCCCGAGTTTAATTTGTTAATAAAACTGCCAAAAATGTGAGTAGAAACAAAAACTAACGACGGGCTGATTTTATTTAAGGTAGTAGTTGCGTATTCAAGGTTTTTGTTATTCCTATATAACGTTTGCGCCCACAGAGCTCAAGCTACAAATGACGCTTGACCACGAATATTTGACACAATAATTTGAATGTCAAAATCCCCACGCATGTCTTTATTTTTTTTTTCGAAGGTTCATCTGTGGAAATTTTTGGAGATCTTTATCACGAGGAATTACCCTAACTTTTCGGTGCTTGTTCATGCTATTTTCTGTATTTCCATTCAGCACTTCATCTTGCAAATATTTTTACGAAATAATAACATCACCCAGTACTCTCTAGTCCCTCCCTAGTGTATAAGATCGGCATGTGGCGTGCTTATTCCGTAATTTTGCCGGCTGTAAGTATTAATCTGGCCTAAATTAATTATAAATTAATTAATCTAAATTAATTAATTAATCTAAATTAATTATTAAATTAATTAATTAATCTAAATGCTGTTACTTAGAATGATGTGAGTGAGTAGGTATCTGCTCTAGCTTGCTTAAGAATGGAGTAGCATCTGGACTTTGTGTGGTTCCGGAGCGCAAAGACTCCTGACTCCTAATAATGTACATATTTGCACTGTGGTTGATTTGCAAAGTTGTATGAAGTGAAGCACGCATCTGGCGTCTGTTGTGACGATGCAGTTGACTTTCTCCCTTCCAAAGTCTACATGCCTTGGGTTCGATTTCGGATTTCGTACACTATTTTCATATGTACATACATGTAAGTGAGAGTGAAAAAGTTTACCGCAATATAACTTATAAAACTCTGCAGAGACGAATCACCCTGTTGTTGCTTTTTGCTGCTCCTGTTATACCTCAGTTACGAAAGTTATTTAAATTAAGAACTTCGTAGTGTTCAAGGACTAAGGATAATGTTATTTAAATTAAGAACTTCGTAGTGTTCAAGGACTAAGGATAATGGACCATTTTGTACCGAATTAAGCGAGAAAGTGCTGCTCCAATAACCCAGAAGCTCTTGATTAAACGGACTTTTTCAGATTTACCAAACAGGGGCAAACAGTCGCAGCCGCAGGTTAATTTTTCTAACCTATGTAGTCTGTCTTGTTGCAATCTTTTGCACTGAAAAGGGCATTTGGGATAGGTAGGTAGTTGTGGTGCTGCGTTCTGTGCTGGGCGTTGACTTTCTTCAAATCCAGGACGCTTCTGTCCAGTGTCCAATGTGGTTAAGCCTCGTCGTCTTTCTTCCTGGCAGAGAGCGGCTCGGTGATATCCGACTGCTTGCCGGCTGCCTGCACTTGCACAATGGTCGTATTAGTGACAGACTGAACTGCGGCCAGACTATTGCTAATTTGCATATTAGTGCTTCCTGTCTGCTTAGTATCCAATCATACAACGGCCAAATTTAAAGACCCGCCCATTTCTGACTTCCTATTGGTTGAAATCCAATTCTCATTTGCATATCGACTCGGACTGGACACTCACATTGTCAAATGTCAATTTGTGAATAATGCAAAATCTTGAACAGGGGGGGTTTGCATTGACGCAATTAAGAAATTATGAAAACATTTTATTTTTTCGAAGAAAAAATGTCAAACTTGATTAAATGTTTTTGTTTTTATTTTCAGGTTCTTCAAATCATCATTTGTGATCTTCTTTAAAAGTTTTCAGGTTTATATTAAGTCAAGATTGAATCGGCACCCCCCATGTGGGAAAAATAGAGCAGGTCGTTTGGGGGCTGGGTTTTACCCAGACCCTCGATAGCGCATATAGCGCAAATAGCGCATATAGCACCTTCGATAGCGCATATAGCGCAAATAGCGCATATAGCACTCCCAAAAAGCGCTCTAGCGCAAATAGCACATAGAGCACTCCCAAAAAGCGCTATAGCGCAAATAGCGCATAGAAAAAGCGCTATAGCACAAAATGTGCTATTTCGATTTCGCTTAAACGCGTTCGTTACCCTTAAATCAGACTGAAACTGCAGCCCACATGCATGCGCGAAATTGTATTATCACGAGTTTTGATGTTTTCAAATCTAAAATCGAGGGCAAAAGGTAAAAAATGGCTGTTTTTAGGCCCGCCAAATTTGAGTGACTTTACGTTTGGCGTCACTGCGACTATGATTAAACGTAAAATTGAATTTAGAATTGGAGTAAAATTGAATTAGAATTGGAATTAAAGAGCACCTGAGCTCGAGTCGAAAATTGGCAATAGGTTTGGTCTCAGTATTTTTGCGGTGCGCCTTCACTTGGGATAGAATATGGGCGAATTTGAAGCGAATCGGAGAGCCTACACTTTCACTTATTTTCACGGGTACTACGTAGCCCCCCCACCCTGCAAAATCGGAAAAAAATTATATGATACTAGCCAGAGCAGTTTATGTGTGGATTATTTGGGCAGTCGGACTGTCTGCTAGCGTCGGTGACTGCAGAGACAGCTGTTGCAAAAAAAGAAAAATTTTCTATGAAACATCAGGTCAACAGGTTTCGCTACTGAAAAACAGGTTGCTGTTTTTAGTTGTTCTGTGTTTAAATTTCCTCGACCGAACAACCAACCGACAGAAAAAGCGTATCAACCGAAGAATTGTCGAAAACCAACCCAATTGACTGTTGAATTAGCTGCTGAAAAAAACCGACATTTTCGATGAAACATCATGTCAACAGGTTTCGTTCCTGAAATACGGTTTGGGTATGTTTTGACTCAAAATTAACTTGAACCGGTACATTTAATGCTGAATTAGCGTACTAAACTATAGAGCATCAATTGGCGTCATTTAATAGCCTAAATAGTGAGAGACAATCGATTATAAAAAGTGATTTTCACTCATAATTTTCGGAAGTCATTTTGTAGTGTTTTGGTAAAAATCTGTAAAATACATGTAAGCTGCAGTTTCTAGCTTGTTTCTGATGACTTTTTCTCCCCTTTCGGGGAGAGGGCCGATCCCGGCGGTACTGCAATACCGGGCCAACCCGTGGACAGGGCTCAGCAAGCTGGGACACCCATCCGCCTCCTAAAAATCAGTTTAATCTCAAAGGGCACGTGGCCCTTGTACCAGAGATTAAGCTGATAAGAACAGATAGAGCTTTTATTGTTAGCACAAATTACTCATATAAGAACACACAAAAGAACCGTCTTTGCGGTAAGCAAAAATAAAGTCAAAAGTTAATTCAAGTAAGTCCAAAAGCAGATCAGAAAAAGTCAATAGGCCGCTTTCTGGGCCTCAATGTCAGTGGCAATCTTCTTCGCCTTTTCGTGGAGCGCTTGATGGGTTTCGTAGTCCATTAGCGGCTCCGTGGATTTCTGGGCGAGGAGAGGCGAGGTGTTGTCTCCTTTTGGCGCGTCAGAGGGGCCAGGGGTTTCTACTCGTCCGTCCCCAGGGGTCAGTTTGGCTGGGGTCCGTCGGTAGCCCATCCAGGTGATAGGGACGGCTTGACCAGCAATGAGGCTCAGCAAGGACATCGCAGCTTTTTCTGAGATGTGAATGCCGTCCGGCTCCAGCATATTGGCTTTCAGCGTAGTTGCATCAGCCGGGTTAGACAACATGGTTGACCAGAAGTCAACCACATTGCACTGGAGACCGGACGGCATCTCAGTCAAGCTGCGATTAGCGTCCTTTACCGCCGCTGGTTGTTTCGCCATTGCGGGGATATTAACCACCGCAATGTCCCCAGAAAAGCCGAGGGGACCACGCACCAGCTCTACGAGGGCTCTCATGCGTTCCCCAACGTGGTGAGCCTGCCCCTGGAGCACGTCCACGCTGCCCAGCAAGAACACAATAGACTCGACCTTCGGGCCTATTGTGACGCTGGCCAACGCGGACTTAACAGCAAGAATGGTTTTGCCGGCCAGTGTTACGACCCGGGCGCAGGAACGAAGCCACTTGGACTTGATCCTCCGGGCCTGACTATCACCGACCAGCAGAACCTTGCTGTTAAGCTCCGAGGGCATGCTGTTGAGGATACGCAGAGGTCCCACTGGTGGCGCTGGTTGATCGGTCGCTGGACGTGGAGGTGGCTTGGACTTCTTGGCCGCAGGGGGATCGTTGGAGTCGTCGCCGCCCTTCCTGCGTTTGCCAGGGTTTCCGATGGGATGCCGGGTGGGGGTAGGGTTGGGGCACAGCTGCGAGCTGCAGAACTGCTGGAGCAGGTCCACGCACTGGTCCCGTACCATCCCCATCGCTGGTCCGGCCACGTCGCCTCGCGCCACCATCTGGCCGATGAATCCAAGGACGAAGGCTGTCAGTTCTAGAAAGAATAGCAAATGTTAATTTATTTATACTACACTTTGATCTTAGCTCAGAGAGCCGAGAAGCGATGCTGCAGCGTGCTTCAGCGTGTGCTTTATGCAGCGTTGGAAGCATAACAGCATCAGGTTTTGCGAAAAATTTGAAATTTCTACGTGTAGTCAGGCCTGAAAGCGTCTCAGCGAAAGATAGGCCTCTGTTTGTCTGCGCTCGTGTGTCCGTCCAGCGTTTGTGCGTGCTGTCACATGCAGCGTTGATAAAACACACAGCAGAAGCACAAATGCATACATTCAATGCAGCGTTATAGGCCTTATATGCCTTATATGCTGTCTGCCAGACAGAACATGAGAAATTTCCAGCTGAAAGATAAGCGCCAGACGGACTCACTTATATGACGTTTTGTGGGTTTCTATTAAGGCCAAAATGAATGCCTTACCTATATTAGGCGCATTTATTTGTCCATAAAAAATTTGCTTGTATGTCCTAAGTTTTTGTAGCTAATCAGTAGCCACGTTTTCGTCAGGCAACTGGGAATTTCAGTTAAAAAATTCCGTTTTGCAGACAGTTTTGAGGCTTCATAATTATTTTGGGACCGGTTAACAAACTGATACTTTATACTTGTTACTTATGTAAAAGTGTTAATGCAGCCTCAAGTGAAGTAACTTTTCACTTTGTCGCAAGTCGCTTTTGATTGGCTGGAATTCGCGCGGTTTTATGCCAAACATAAAATCTGACCAATTAGAATACAGCTCTAAGGCAGAGCTTGAATATTGAATTGCATTTCCAAGGAGCCCGTTATCAATTCGCACGTCTGCGGAATGGTCACTCTAGCACAAGCACACATAAAGTCACACTAGCGAGTAGATTTTGCAGCCGGATCTGTGAACCTTGGATCATGGATCATATATACACGGTCAGATTTAGATTTTATAATTGGGGGGTTGTTTGTTGTTGTTATGTGCAGGTCTATTCAGGGTTGAAATTTTGGAAGTGAAATGCATAGATTTTGAAATTTAATTTTGCTTTTCAGTTCAAGCAATTTTCAGCAAAATGTTATACTTAAACACTTTGTGAACTCTAAAAACTGACATGTGAAGATCACACATCACATGTAAAGCGATAAAAATGGGTCAGGAAGTCTTAGCTTCACTTCTCGTCGTCAGTCGTATGTACCAACGTCAGGTCTGGGCCCGATTTATCGAAGCAAAATGTTCGTCATTGAAAATGTTCGTCGTTAAAAATGTTCGTCCTTGAAAATGTTCGTCCTTGAAAATGTTCGTCGTTGAAAATTTTGAATTGATCGAAACATTTTCAACGACGAACATAACACGTAATTATAGGACAAATGTTCGTCGTTGAAAAACAAATGTTCGTCATTGATAAACAAATGTTCGTCGCTGAAAAAGCAAATGTTCGTCGTTGAAAATGCTCGTCGTTGAAAAAACAATTGTTTGTCGTTGAAAAACAAATGTTCGTCGTTGAAATACAAATGTTCGTCTTTAAAAAATTTTCAACGGCGAACATTTCAACGGATGTCTTGAGCTCAGTTGAAATGTTCGTCGTTGAAAATTTTTTCAACGACGAGCTTTTGTCTTTTAGAACATATGTAATAATGTTCTAAAAAACCAAAGCTCGTCGTTGAAAAATGTTTCAACGACGAACACTTTCAACGACGAACTTTCAACGACGAACATTTGTTTTTCAACGACGAACATTTGTTTTTCAACGACGAACATTTGTTTTCCAACGACGAACATTTGCTTTTTCAACGACGAACATTTGTTTTCCAACGACGAACATTTGCTTTTTCAACGACGAACATTTGTTTTCCAACGACGAACATTTGCTTTTTCAACGACGAACATTTTCAACGACGAACATTTTCAACGACGAACATTTTGTTTTGATAAATCGGGCCCTGGTGGCTGGTGGGATCAAAAATTTTCGACTTGTTGCCAGTTTAACTGGACAGAAATGGTGTTCATATTCTGGCAGTACCACTGTATCCAGTAGTTTTGATACTGTATTGCACTGTTTTTAAAAATTTACCGTTTGCCACGCTGTATTTTACCGATATGGTAAATAATACTGACTGTCATCGTGTCAAATAATGAATACGCTGGTCAACAAAAGTGCTTGTCACATAGCCTCTACGTAATTAGGCATGCTACAAATCTGATATGTGCGGCTCCTGTAATCTCTTAACTTCTAAGAGTGCAGTCAGAGATTTGTTGCACTCTCTGAACACACGGTAAGCATAGGCGAATTCGACACAGCGTGCACTCAAAGATTTGTCGCACGCTTGCTAGAAGTAAGAAAGAACCTTAAAAAGAACGCAAAGAATCGAACCATCGAGCAGCACATCATCAAGGTCCGTAGTCGTCCATCGTAATTCGTAACCACTCGACCACGGCTGCTTCAGAACCAGTTAATTATAACCCAAGTTGTGATAAAATTAAAGTGCGTACAGTGTGAAGGGCTGTCGTAGTCTCCTTTTCGTTACATACCTAGGCTTGTTTATAAACACCAGTTACTTTAGTTGTTCCGTCTCAATAATAATGTCATTTATTATTATTCTCTTTAATAATTTCTAACTCTCTAACTCAATAATGTTGTCATTTAAACATTTGCCTTCCAAGGTAGCGTAGCCGAGTGGTCTAAGGCGCTGACTTTGAAACTAGAAGTCAGTTGTGCGTGGGTTCGAATCCTACCGCTACCAATATATTTTGTTTTTCACCTGTGTTAAGGCCATGTGACAAGTCTGTTGTAGCATGGCTAGCACTGACACTCAGATATTAGTATGCAACTCTGCTTGGAAAGCCCTCGTGTAAAGCACTCGTGCGCTGCGCGCACTCGTGCTTTGCACTCGGAGCTTTCCAGCGCATCGTGCATACAAATATCTGAGTGCACTCGCAGCCATGCTACAACCCTTACTTGTTTGATGGGGATTGATATTGCAATTTTTTTTGCACTATAATGTGGATGGCAGGCGCCTCCATTGCTGCATAATTCTATTTTTCTCATTTTTGCTACTATAGGCGAAATTCGTCCAAAAAACGTCAGCGGCTCCCGTTACCCCACGATGTCGGCAAGATGAGCCAACAACTTCAAAGATCGGCCTAGGTCAACCAGGGGCCTGTTGCTCAACTTTACAAATCTCACAATTGTAACAATTGCAAGTGCAAAATCAGGTGATTCGTTACGAATTCATTATATAATTTGATTACGAATCACCTGATTTTCCACTTACAATTGTTACAATTGTGAGACTTGTAAAGTTGAGCAACAGGCCCCAGGATGCTCTACTTATGTCATCCCAATGTCTAGAACTCAGCGTCAGCGACAGGTTTAAAAATTGCATTTGAGGGCTTTAGTATGCCATAAATTCACCAATTTACGAAACAAGCCCAATTTTCGGCAAAAACATTCAGTAAGCAAAAAGTTTTATTTTGTAAGTACATTGGCCAGAGGCCATCGTAAACCTGTTGGGACAGCTAATATGTAATTTTTAATGCATTGAACCTGCTAATCACGCTGCAAAACTTTCAGAAGATTTTGTTTTATAGGCACGTCATGAACATTTTATCAGCAAAGTTTCCAAAGTTATGTTGTAGACATGTACCTTATGGAATAAATTTTAGTACACTCTTAGTTCTAAAAGAGAAGTCGGCGGCATGGTGTAGTGGTTTAGCTGTTGTACTCATAAACCGACGGCTGTTGGATCGATTCCTGGGAAAGGATTTTTTGTGATTTTTGTACCATGCCTATGTAACGGCTGAAAATGCAAAGCCAGTTCATTGACAGAAGCAAGCCAATAGGTATGTAGGTAGACGGGTGCAATTTGACGGAGGCGGACGTGCAAAACAAACTCCGCACATGATCACTTTAACGTTAGCAGCACACTGAGAATACAAAATCAAAATTAAAGACCTGTTGGGCTGTGGCCCAACAGGAAAAATGAACATGCAAAAGACATTTTTTTCAAATTTCAAAAGTTTACTCACACAAAAAACAATACAATTCCATCAAACTAGAAATAAACGTTTCGAATTGTAATAGATTGACATACTGCAACTTGCTATGAACCAACTTTCACTGCCAGTTGAAAACATATTTTGAAAAATAAATGACGAAATGGCCGAATTTGGTCCGAAAAAATGTCAAACTTTTGAAGTCCATAAATCGGTTTCGATGTTTTTTAATATTTTTTTTCGATGTTTTTTAATATTTTTTTATTTTTTATAATAAAACTGTCGCTATTGAAAACCCCTAAGGAACTCGAAAATCAGAAACAAGTTTCTACTTATGCAGCTGCACCCAAATTGCAAAAAACCTCCCAATTCTTAGAATTTCGCCCACTACCGAATCAGCTATTCGGTTTCGGTCAAACAGTCTTCTATCTCATCAGCAACAATTCCAGAGCAATTTTTTAAGTCAGCGCTGCTGTCAGAAAAAATCAACAAGTGTTTGGAGTCGATTTCACACAAAATTTTGTCAAAAAATACGTAGTACGTAATATTTTCGCCTCTTTCAAAAATTTAGCCTGCACAATCTGCACCTCTAAATCAATGTTCATAACTTGACCAATGAACCAATTAGTGCGCGATTTCGGACGTGCATAGGCTGACACAATCCACCCGCCAACGTATTTTATAACATACGTTTATTATAACACCTATTTTTACGAATTGATATTCATCTTCATTGATACCGGAAAGTTCGCACAAATTATGGCAGAATTGTCTTTAAATGCAGTTTTAGCCAAGCGCCTATTCCTTTACCGGATTAAACGGTTAATTATAATCGGACTAAACAGTTTAAAAATTATGCTGAAAAGTGCCATTCCAAAACCTCCGGATTAAACGGACTTAACTTTTAGCGCGCTGCTTTTTAATCGGACTAAACGGACTTAACTATGCACGCTAATGTTAAGCGTGCATGTTAAATCCGTTTAGTCCAGTGGTAGTTTTGGAATGGGGTCAGACTAAAATTAAGCCGCTGACTTATTTTAACTCGTTTAGTCCATTTAACCCGATTTGCCATTCCAAAACCTCGGACTTAAATAAGTCCAGTCCGTTTAATCCGGTAAAGGAATAGGCCTTAAACTTTTTTTAAAAGCCCTCTAAAAATGGCCACAGGTGAAATTTCGAAAAAGTGAGACATGCCTGGGGATTTTGACCTTTACAGTACTGTGCCAAAACTTCGTGCTCAGGCTTTATTTGTAACCTGAGTTCTGTGGGCGCAAAGTTTACATTGAAATCACAAAAACCTTGAAAACGCGACTACCACCTTAAGCTACAGTCGAATTGGTTTCTGCTTCCCGCCTTATTTTTTTGTTGCCTTTTCCTTGTTAGCAAGTTTTTTCTCCACATTCAGTTTCGACTTTTTCCCCGTCTTTTTGCCTTTTTCAGATTTGCGCTTGTCCGAGCCGCTCGCTTTGTCCTTTTTAACCTTCGATTTGTCATCAGAACTTTTTTGTTTTGCTTTCAACTCTCGTTCCTTTTTTTTGGCCATTTGTTTTGCTTTCAGCTGTTCTTTTTCCGCCAGTATACTACTTATGTTTCTGTCCCCGTACCCGTAGTCGTCAGTGGTTTCAACCTTCGATTTGTCATCAGGACTTTTTTGTTTTGCTTTCAGCTCTTGTTCCTTCTTTTTGGCCAGTCTAGTATTTATGCCGTACTCATCAGAAGCCGATGACATCTTAGACTGGCTAGTACCAGTGGTTGTGTCTCTGCTAGTTCCGGTTCCACTTTTCGAAACCCCTTGTTTTTTGAACAGTGGCTCGTTCTTGACAAAAACCGCTTCTTTTTTATCGTTTTTCTTTCGACAGCAGAAATACCACACACAGCAAATCAAAATCAACAGCAAAATCACACCTACGATCGGCAGTGTGACGTACAGAATCTGTTGGTTGTCATCTTTTGCCTTACTGGTACTGCTTTTGGCTCCGACATTAGCGGTAGTCGATGTCGGTTCGGCGGGAATTTCGGTAACCGTTTCATTGGACTTTGCTGTGGTCACGCTTTCGTCAGATTGACTCGCTGAGCTTCCAACAACGATTGCGGGCGAAGCTGCAGTCGTAATTTTTTCTGACAGCACTACTGGACCTACTGTGGTTGCCTTTTCTGCCACACCGGTTGTCAGAAGCGTCGATTTGGCCATACCCGTCGTTGCTTCCGTCGATACGACCGTATTTTCGGGTGTCGATGCTGTGAAGCTTTCCGTCGATTCCGAGGTCTGTGCTGTGGTCCCATTCTCAGCACAATCGGGTCTCGACTCTGAAGACAGTACCTCAGCCACTTTTTGGGTGTATCTGACACGCTGAGCTTGAACAACGTCAGCAAAGGAGATATCTAAACCGTAGAATCGGTATTCGATACCATTGAACATCCGCTGGCAACAAATGCGCAAAACTGACGTGATGTTCGTTATGCTCGATGTTACTAGACAATTCATGACCTTTTGTTGAGGATTTGGTGTTGCGAGTATAGAAATCTCCTCTTTGTGTGGCGACTGACGAATGTCCTGACGAATACAACTCGAATTTATATATATATATAATCTTTATTTAACGTCGAAAATTTGGCTTCACTATGAGTTCGAAACAGCCTATCTTCTGATGGAATGAATCGGTGTCATTGAATTCTTTCGCACAACTGGTAGCCGGTCGAGTGGCGTAGCCGGGTTTAAAAGGTGAATTCTTAGGTCCCTCTAAAAACAGTTTGAATCCAGCTTTTTTTGCCAGCTTAAAGTAAGTACAGTTTTCTAGAATCAAAGTCGGTTTCCCCTGAGGAGATTCACCTTTATCCTTGTACAAGCACAAACGTAGAACTTCGATCTCGGTGCAACTCACCAAAGTTGCAGCATAGAAAATGCCAACAAAAATGAGCAAAGTTAGTCGAACATACATGTTGAGGTTTAAACACCAATTTTTACAGATATGGCATGGTTTAAGAGTGATTACTAATTGGGCTTACACTTACAGCAGTTGAGTAGAATACAACAGCAGGCATTCGTAGTTCACAAATTTTTTATTGGATTTTAGGCTACCGGAGCAATTAGAAAGTTAAATATATTTCAAAAACTCGCCCTAAACTAGTTTTTAAACCCCGAGAGAAACATGGTAATTGTGATCTGATCTTCCCCATTAAGTAGTTTATGAATACTCTTGTTTTGGAGTCACTACTCAACTCACTCGTATCCTGGTATAACTCCAACACAAGGAAGAGGTGAATCTGTGCTCGAACAATGTGAACAAATATTCCCCATCAGCATTTCTTCAAAAATAACAGTGTAAACCGCTTGCCCGAGCACTGAGCAGGTTAAATCCCCTGTAACCAGTTGCTTTAGGTGGTACAGTACGGATCAGAATTAACTACCTATGATGCTGGAGTCAGCATCACGGATCGAGCCATAGTGTCACTGACTGTAGTCATTGCATTGACGTCACAGGTCCAATAAATTGGACAATTTTATTTGGAATATTGAATTTCATTAAGTGACTCCGGAGTCAGAGTCAGTGACTCCGGAATCGCGCCCATATTAGTCATCATTCACTTTATGCACGTTGTTTCAGTATATACACACGTATAAACTACGTTAAGTGTTCAGTTTTGCTGTTGACTAATGTGAGCGTGATTCCGGAGTCATTGACTCTGACTCCGGAGTCACTTAATGAAATTCAATAGAAACTTCCAATTTATTGGACCTGCGACGTCAGTGCAATGACTGCAGTCAGTGACGCTATGGCTCGATCAGTGATGCTGACTGCAGCATCATAGGTAGTTAATTCTGATCGGTACTGTATGTAGTTACGTTTTCGAAGTTTTTGCCATAATTCAAAAAATACATCGAACAAAATCAAATTTGGCACAGACATTGCAAACCGAGATTTGAGCTATTTGAGCTTAGTTTAAAATTTATTCCAACTTTTATGGTCAATTTGTGGCTCAAAAACAGGATTTTTCGTGTATTTTTTGAGAACTTGGAAGAACTTGAACTTGAGAAGTTTTTTAACACCAATTCCAAATTCTCTTGCCAATATCACAAAATACAAAAAACCATTTACACCATACTTTACAGGGATGTAGTCCCGTATGTATCTATTACATTTAGAAAATTTGGTACATAAGTATAAGTTATAGTGTGAAAAAGCCTACACGGGTTAACTAATGAGATTTGGGTTAATAAACTTTCTGCTGTGTGTTATGCGAGAACTACTGGTTTTCGACTCGGACTGAACTTGACGATCACTTCACCTTAGATTTACCAACTCAATACGAACAGTGCAATACATACGTTGCAAATAGGGTGTGACGTTTAGGTACGAAATGCTTTATACTGCGACAAGACAATGAATCAATAGATATACTAACTTTCCTGTCTATATAGGATCTCTCAACTCAACTCAAATAAGCTCAGTGGGGTAGCAGAGGTTAGAAATGTTTTTGCGGGGGCTCCACCCTTAGAAAAGGGAACCGAGTAGCTACAGAAGACTAAACTACAGAGATCCGTTTAGGTCACCTAGGATCCTAGTCCAACCTCGTAGTTAAGCTCAGTACCTCTGTTGGCTAACTCAAAATGCTTACGATCGCCGAAACGTACGTAAACACAAATACAATATGAAAACACTAACAGTACTACCTCCACGGCGATCGCGTTTACCTACAATTCTACTGATCTCTCAATGATAGAAACACACCCTTTAATTTTGACTAAGTTCTCGCTAACTCTCAATCAACGTGTAAATCACTCAAAGTTTGCCTCTCTAATAGCTTCTACTTAAACCTTCACTTGAGCAACTGGTTTGGGGATTTGAACTGCTCGGACAAGCTTTTCTGCTCTGCCCGTCGTGATTCGGGAGGGACACCAAAGGCCGGGGATAACTAGGAACTTATACCTTATTTCAGAGGCCTAGCTCAACCCTGACGTCTGCTTTTTCTGGTGTCGGGGGACAACTACGGATCAACTCCCCAATGCTATCTCAGCAATAAAACTTTCACTTTACTTTTTGGCTAAGGCTCGAAACTTTACTCGATATTAGAAATTATGTGTGACTCGTGTAACTATACGTAACCTGAAAGAGATAGCATGAATATACCTAACAATCAATCGTAGCTACGAACTGCAACCTAAATAACTCGCGTAATAGTTCTCAATTTGGGTTCAACTGGTTCAACCGCTAAGGACACACAAACAGCACAGAACACAAGATAAACCTGAAAATCCCTAGGCTGGAATCGACACTCTTCTAGCCTGACCCTTTTTGGCTAGAACTAAACCTGAAACAACTGGTCTACTGGACAAATCAATGATCTACTAGACTGCTCTAACCCAAGGGTCAGCCTACGCTTTTTACCTAACAACAGCTACTGCACAACTAACAATTAGGTCCTGACTGGGCTGGACGGAGTGGCGGTGAATCAGCGGTGGAGAGAGACGGGCTGGAGCGGGCTGGACGCAGGACCGGGGGGCGGAACAGCAGCGGCGAAAGACGGGGTACGGAGCCGGGAACGGGCACAGGAGCGCGGGACCGGAGCGGGCAGCCGGGGAGACGAGGGGACGCCGGACGGACGTTCGACAGGACAGCGGGGCACGGCGCGCGGCGGACGGGTGGCGGTAGGAATTGGCCGAGCGACGGGGGAGCGGCCGAGGAGCGGAACTGGTGGCGTTGCAGCGTGACGCGACGCGGCAGCGAGGGGGAAACGGCACGGGGGTACGGGCGCCGGACAGCGCGAGCGGGGGAAAGGCGGACCGGACAGTGGCACGAACGCGGGCGAGACAACCGGGCGTGGATACGCACGGTCAAGGGGGAATCAGCGAGAGCCGGGGGGCGCGGAATAGCGCGGGGCGAAGGCGGAATAAATATGGTGGCCCAGTGGCCCCTGAAAAGAAATGCGCTAATGCGCTACAAAGTTACTGACAGTTTGGAGCCCTCTGGGCTAATACCACGATCGCAGACGGTCTCGCTCACAGTTCAACAGTAAAGGCGGAGTCGGGATTTAGGCGATTAATTTATTGGACGCCAATACAGGTAAAGTACAGAGCAGGGGCAATAACGGTGCAAATACAGGGGAGCAGGAGAGAGTGATCTGGGCCAAATTTTATAAAGATTTCAACGGCCCGTTGAGCTCAACGGGCCGTTGAAAGTTCTCCGTTGAAAAAAATTTCAATTTTATAAAGGCTAAAATTTCATTACAATGCTCCGTTGAGTTCAACGGCGCCGGTGAACTCAACGGAGACGTTGAGCTCAACGGAGCCTTAATAAAATTGGATGAAATTTCAACGGCTCCGTTGAGCTCAACGGAGGCTTGTTCAAAGAGAATTCGTTCTATCATAGAACGATTACGATTATAAATTTTCGACGGCTCAGCAGTTGAGCTCAGCGTAGAAATTTTTACACGAAATTCGTTCTATCATAGAACGATTATTAGTAATCATGACGCTCCGAAGCAAAGCGGAAGCGTTAAGAAAACTTATAAATTTTGTATTTTGGAATATTAATGGGTTAATTAAGGGGGTAGTGTCGCGAAAGCAGTCGATATTGCGCAACTGTAAAACTTTTTCAGCAACAGATAAGACACTGTTCTTTATATATTTTGCAAATAGGATGTTAAGGCAAGTATTTTCGCCAACTTTTATCAAAATTGATGCAATATACTGTTAGCAGTGAGGTCGCAGTCGGAAAGCCTGTTTTGAAAACCTATTCACATTCGATAATTTCGCGACAACTATTACTTTGTTGTTTAGTTTTTTTACACAGACTAAAGGGACATATGCTGTAGTTTATGCACACAAAATTTAGTGCAAATTACTTGAGCGGTTGTGGAGTAGTATATACCTGTTTGAACTCTGAATTTGTGCAGAAACTGTGAAGTGCTCATAGCAATAATGATAAGTTGTAAAAAATCTAGACGCTTACTTTTTTTTTGCCATCCTCTCGACTACAGAGATGCTCGGAAACAACACAAGTCGATCCCAACCTACGACGGTCAGGCGGATCACCGTGGCAAAACAGCAGGCATTAAATATATACACATGCATGCAAGCTAATAATTGTGTATGTAGTGCCTGGCTGCGGGGGGCCACTAAGTAATCAGAGGTTCACGCATGGGGAGCGGAAGGCCCGGTTTTGCTGGCTGTCTCGTGTCGCCCGCCCCAGTTAACTGGACCCTAATTACCGTTTACAAACGGGCGTAATGTTAATCAAATCTTTCCATGCTGTTTCATTTCTGTACAAGCGATGTACAGGGCATAGTCAGAAACTGGGAAGGAGATGACGGCGGAAATCGATATTGGAGTCGGTGAGTGTAGACTTTTTAATGTTAGTTTTTGTTATTTCTGCAAAGCATATATGTAATAACCACGTTTGGCTAGGCGTGGAAAAAATGCTTTTGGTCTCGTATTAAGCGGGTGCTCGATGTAGTGTTACGGACGGATGCAGTAGACGTTTTTTATCAAAGAATGACCTCGGAAGTTGCAGTTCCCTAGATTAGTGCATTATTTTTAATGGACATTTTTAGGGTTATATATAGATATCTTTTTACGATGTGTAAGGCTTATCTATGTAGATAAGAATTTTGGATACAGACTTGGATGAATTTTGGAAAGGTTAGGTGGTCGTTTTTGCTCTAATTCATACTTATAGTCTCGACAGTCTGACTACGCCCTGTTAAGGTCTGCGTGCGTGTGTTGAGGGGCCCTTCCAGTGACTGGGGCACCTCCCCGCAAGCCGGTTGGCCTTGGCGTAAGCGAACATTTAGCTCAATGAGGGAGTTTCCAGATATGTATATATTAATTAATATAATATTTAACTTACTTTTCCGAAAACTTACGATACTCGTTTTATTGTGAAAATGCCTGTAACTGACAAAACAAAAGCAAACAAAGCACGGATTATGCAGGAGCCACAATCAATAAACAAGACATGCGTAAGCGTGACTGTGTCAAAGCGAAAAATAAAACTTTAGTGGACGCCAGATGTCACTGCTGTAGACATTTTCACTCTTGTGTTATGGATATCTCTATACTAGTGAATTCTAAGCAGATAAACAGCAAATTGACAAGGTTAGCCTTGCAAAAGGAAAACAGCGATAACCATGGTTATGCTTATATACACTATCCAGCACAAAAAACGACATACCTAGCTTCTTCAACCTATTAGATATTAAGGTCGTTGTTTTACTTTCGTCACTGAGATCGCGAGGTAGCAAACGATACCAGGACATGCACTGAAAGTATACACACACAAGCAACAGCGACACGTAAAATAACATGGCGATTGGTCAGCAATAAAATAACTTAAGCGTCTCAAGGGGAGGGGCGCAATTAAATAATGGCAAGCGCCAACCTAATGTGTGAAAATTAATTATACGTAATATAACTAAACCAAACTACACTAAATAAACTCACCAGTACCGTCTAAAAAAACTAAGCAAGCATGAAATAAACCAGAAATAAATGCATAATAAGTGTATGTTAGTGCAAGCTGTGTGCGCCATCAGTTACACTCACACGGACTACAAATAACAGCGTCGTGCAGCAAGCAAGCAGCAAGCAAAATTAAAAATAAACACGAAAACCCTTCTTATTAAATGCACCATGCAAGGTAATTTATTAATATATTTTAAACAGATTACGAATGAAATAGCCGTTACTGAATCCATGTGGGTGTTTACAGGGGCACCCAGTGAGCAAAATTTTATGGGACCTAACTACGCTCACCTGCTTGAAGGAACGCACTGGCCCCCAGACGCTTACTTTAAAATCAAAAGAAGAACGTACCTTCATTTTTCCTTTTTCTTATATGTGGCAAAAAAATGTGCGTTGATACGTTATGTGTATTTCACAAGCTGGCCAATCTGATATCTGGTTTGATTTTGTGTACTTTTATGTCCTTATTGTGCGATGTCTGGCTTACAGTTGGTGATTGGTTCAAGATATTGGTAGATATTGAGGGTGGAATGCATAAAGGCAATCTTACGTTAAAACCAGTCTAAGGCGTTCTATTTCAGTAAAATGGAATATCGTAACGAAAAATTCTACACGTATTACATAGGATAGAATGTTCGCTTAGACTGTGTTTTAGCAAGACGAGTTAAGACTGCCTTTATGCATTCCACCCTGATAGTCTAGTGTCTGGCAGTAATAATCTAACACAGTGTAGCATTGGACTAGTTTCTCAGTGAACGTACAATTTCAAAGCAGAGAGCCTCTTCTCAAACATGAGCAAAACGGCTACATCTTAAGTCCGATCCAAATAAATCTGTTAAATTCATTTTAGCTTGTATAATTTTTATAAATTGTAATTTTATGTATAATTTAGCTCGAAATTTCCTTTACCAAAACTGCAATACTACTATTATAAAAATGCCCCCACTGGGCATCACTGAGGTTAGAATAGGAGGTTCTAAAGCGGAAAAACGCAATCTCGCTCGTTAAAGATAATGGACAGAGAAGTTTGCTGTGAATAGGTGAAAGTGGTAGAGACACGTGGGGATTTTAAAAATGTCAAAAACCTTGCCTACTTTTAGTTCCGAAACAGGTAATCGTATAATTCAGAGCTGTGGCGCAAGTTGTGGCGCAAGCGTTTTGTAAAAAAATTTGATAATTTGGAAAGAACCTTTTTCATTTTATTTTAGAAGTTAATACTGGAAAAATAAAGAAAGGATAAGTTTCAAGGCACGGCATACATTTAGGTAAAATGTAATTCTCCACCCTAAACGCAGAAGACCGCTTGTAATTTGAATTTGTAAACGCTTAGCTACAGCTTTCAAAATAACACCTAAACACCAATCAATTTATCTTTCAACGAAGCTCCTAGGTCCGTTGGGCTCAACGGCCCGTGGGGCTCAACGGCCCGTTTAGTTGAACGGAGCCGTTGAAAATTTCGGCTGACCCTCAAAGGCTTTAGAACGAAATAGTAAGAGTCGCCTGATTTGAACGGAGGATTTTCAACGGCTCCGTTGAGCTCGACGGAGAGATAGATTTTTTATAAAATTGCTGTCCAAAATTTTCAACGGAGCCGTTGAAAATTTTCAACGGAGGCTTTATAAAATCCAATTCTACTTTCAACGGCTCCGTTGAAATTTCCAGTGCACATTTTAGAATGAAATGTCGGTGAAAATGAAAGACTTTAGAACAAAATAGTAATAGTCGCCTGATTTGAACGTAGAACTTCCAACGGCTCCGTTGAGCTCAACGGACCGTTGAATATTTTTAATAAAAATTGGCTAATTTTTCAACGGCTCCGTTCGGGAACTCAACGGCGCCGTTGAGCTCAACGGGCCGTTGAAATTTTTATAAAATTGGGCCCTGGCTACCTACACTTTCGTAAAAATCCACTTAAGGGCTGGGGGGTCG
>JASANF010011313.1:0-11158 GCA_030248245.1 Trissonchulus sp. WLG1_4
AGACTTTAGAGTCGGTCTCTAGAGGGTAAGGCATTTTTTAGATTGTTATTTTTTCAGGTGTATTCTCAGAATGGATCATCACTGTCCGTGGTAAGTCGACTAATAATTAGTTATTTTGTCAGTTTCAAATGTATGTTGTTTTTTTGCAGCCGTTATTTATTCTTAAGTTTTTTAAGGGGCTAGAGTGTTTGCACATAGACAAAAAAGATAAGAGAAATGAAAGAGATCATATTTTACGATGTTCCATTTGCTCAGGAAGAAAGTTTTAGTCTGAGTATATACCTTAACTTTTTCCGCATACTGTTACAGAAGCATCAGAAGCAAAATATCAGCAATGCAATCTTACACTAATTGTGAAACCTGTCTGAGTTATGTTTCACACAATCTCTTACTTGACGAGGATGCCTTAGGTTTTTGAGTGAAGCGAGTTGGTGGCCAAGTGGTTAGGCGTGTCAGTCCTGTCACAAAGCAGTCCTCGTGCCGCAGGCTCCGTCTTTGGTGACGGATCGAAACCCAGCCAAAGACTGAACTTGGTGCATTTTTGAAATTTCATGTAGCAAAGAGTTTAACATCTGTCTTGAACCCTGGCCATTGAGACTTTTATTTCAGGGTGAACACTTGTGTTTCGTTTTCCAACTACAAATTCTTCATTCTATTTCTCACCTATGCGGCCATCTTTTGCACTTATATTTGCCTAACCGATCTCAAGTATGCCATCGAAACATGGAAGGTGAGTAACATTGCAAACTTTGTTCATAAAATAATTTTGGTTTAAGAATCCATTCATATTTATAGCCGTTATATGTCCGTCCAGTCGGCAAAATTAAATTACACCGTATTTGTGTTAAGATCAGATTGTGACCTCATTATTTAGTAATTTTGCTGTCTGAACGGACCTACGGGTATAAGTATCGACCCTACGTGTATTAGCTTAACTTTATGTCAATTCTCTTAATTGAATACAAAAATTACGATAGTTCCTAAATTTGCCCGATAATGAGCAAATGTTCGTTTAGATAGCTGCTAAACTTATTAAACTTTAAGTGTAATCCTGTTTATCCCAATATTGGTTATCAGAATTTATAGCTGCTTCTCTGACGACTGAATTTTAAATCTTTGCGTCGGTCCTGCCCCCGACCCTAGCTTGGTTTGGTGTCATGTCCAGCTCAAAAAGTCGCTGAACGTTTGTGTCAATTCTTCACAGCAGCAGACCAAACATTTTGTCCCTTGTCCTTGTCCTTGTGGCCTTAAGGACAAGGCAAGCACCGAGCCTAAGTGTTTCAGGCAGACCCCTTTACCAATTTCACAATTCACAAATTCTGCATCATGATGGCTCCCTTCCTTGCCATGTGGTTTTTTGGCTTCCTGTGTATTGGCATTGCATCCACACACTATTTCTATCTGATTCCTTACAATAAGACTATCATTGGTATGTAGAATATAACGCTTTTTTTCTTTTTTGGCTCCTAAAATTTATTCCAGGCATAGAAAGATTTAGTATATACATGATTGAAATAAGCTATAGTGAAAACCAGAGTAGTTGGCTAATTTTTCGTTTGCGACCGTAGTTGCGAACAGAATTTATTTTGAAAACTGAAAATTTATGGCATCTACAGAAAGTAGAGTTAAGCAGTGCGCACTGCGCATAAAAGTTTAATATTACATATAATAAATAAAACTTGATAAGTAAATATCTCGGGACCGCTAAAGTTTTCGAGATATGGTAAACATTTGGGATTCCGGGGCAAGCTCTTTTTCAGATTTGATCTATCGGGACAAGCCCTCTGTTTTATTGCCAAGGAACCAAAGGTTCTTTGAAGCTCAGATTTTCTCGCTGGTGGCTGCAAATTGCTCAAAGCTAAAAGCCAAAAAATTGCAAAAACTCAAGATTTTACAAAAAATTTACTTGTTACGCAAAAATTTGAAATTTCCGTGTCTTTGGGTTCAATAAGTCGCCTAAACGTCGGGACAAGCCATCTATAAAATATGAAAAAATCAAGGGCAAGCCTCACAAGTCGAGACCTCGTGTACATGTTTCCTCACTTATTCCTCACGCTCATGTATAGCTCTCGCCAGGGGCGTAGCCAAGGGGGGGGGGTAATGCGGAGAATTACCCCCCCCCCCCCGAACGTTTTTTCAGGCTACTCCACTAGCCCTCAACCCTCCTCGAATGTGTTTGGGAGCCCCCTGTGTGGCTCATACATGCTACAGAACAAAAATCAAAAATTTTGGGGACCCCTCCCCCCCTTTCTCCTCTTAGTGTAGGCATTTTTGATCCTCCCTCCCAAATTTTACCCTTTTTTGACCCATAAGCACCGATTTTGACAATTTTTGGCCAAGTTTTCGGTAAGAAAGCTTAATTTTCATAAAAAATACAGATTTTTCTATTTTTGGCCGGAAATTTTTGTCACGCTGGGACCCCCCCCCCTTCTCCCCGGGACCGAATTTTGAGGTTGGAGGTCTTCCCCCCCCCTCCAACTACATGTGTGGTGGCTGTTGTAGGACATCAGCGGCAAGCCCTCCCTGACGCCGCGCCGAGTGCAGCTGTTTGTGATCCCGCTGGTTGGCCTGGCCTTTGGCATCTCCACCGCCGTGCTGGGCGGATACCACTACTGGCTCAGCTGCCACAATATGTCCACCATTGGTCAGACAATCAGTCATTTAGGGGGGTGGCGGGGCATACATTTAATTCGTTGGGGGTGGGGGGTTGTCCTGAATTTCGGCTTATTTTAGGGGTTTCTTTCTCGTCCCGGTAGCTGATAGCCGAGGTGGAGAGAGGCATGTGTTTAAAAGAGGAGGGGGTGTGAGGAAAGGTCCTGTCTTCTGGAAATCTGAGCATAGGTGAGAAAAAATGTCATTTTTTCTAAAATTTGACAAAATTTAGTGTATTTTCGGTAGATCAGTTCTACCAAGAGTACATAATAGCGTCTAACTCTATATAGAAGAGGAGTGAGACACTCTCCAGCCTGCCTGTGTTCTAGCACAGGCAGATGCGCTGGTAGTTTTCAGGCTACATGTTGACATTCTGTGCAACATGTGGCGGACCAATCAGAAGCAAGCTCCTATTCTCTGATTGGCCAGAGGCCTGTGCACGTGCTCCAATCATAAAACGAGATAGAGATAAAAGGTTAATAACTCATTATGCATTTATAGTCTGCTTCAAGAGGTTTGCAAATACCTTCGGGGATATTTTGGCAAACTTTCAGCGAAATTGATTGATAAACTTTTAAGAAATTCATAAAAGTTCATAATATCTCAAAAGTTTCTCAATTAATTTCGCTGAAAGTTTGCCAAAATATCCCTAAAAGCATTTGCAAACCTTTTTTAATGTTTTTGCAAGCACACTATGAATAAATATTGAGTTATTATGCTTTTATCCCTATCTTAATGCTTATCAACGCATCAGCGATTTTATACTAAAGTGTGTTACGCAGAGAATCTACGCGCTGATTGGCTAGCCACATATTGCACAGAATGTCAACATGTAGTCTGAAAACTACCAATAGTTTTCAACAATAAACAACTAATAGTTTTCACTATGGCTTGTTTCAATAATGTCATATTCGTAGTCAAAAAGGCTGAATTATTGAGCGTATACGTTATCTTCTGGGAGAGACAATATTTTTTAAAGGTGCTTGGTGTTTTTGCTCAGAGCCAACTTGTGATGATTTATATTTGATAGTCATAAAAATGTCAAAAACATTATGAACTGTCCGTTTTTTTGCAATGAACTGGGTTTTGCCTGTCGGGCTGTCTA
The DNA here is from genome assembly GCA_030248245.1 of Trissonchulus sp. WLG1_4. NCBI lineage: Eukaryota > Metazoa > Nematoda > Enoplea > Enoplida > Ironidae > Trissonchulus > Trissonchulus sp. WLG1_4. Next base: position 3,758 of record JASANF010011313.1, read on the forward strand.
CTTTTCTCGAGTTATTCAAAGTTTTTTGAGCATACTTGCGTATTTCGAGAGTATTACTGTAGTGTGTTGAGATTGTATAATGTATATATTATTTTGAGTTTTGGTTGTCAGCATAGACGAGTTTTTTTTCCCACGACACTCGAGTTTGTTTTTGAGCTCATTTTGATTGTGAAGAATGAATTATTCTTTCATAGTTTTTTATCAGTTAATCATCAGTCATTATTTTTTTAGAACATGGCATGCCACCCGTATTTCCGTCCGGAAAAGATCCCCGCGGCTTCGACATCGGTCGCGGTGCCAATTTCCGACAAGTGTTTGGTCGGCATGCGTGGCAGTGGTTTCTTCCCATTTTCAGCACGTAAGTCATCTATCTTATCCAAGTGAGCGTGTACATACGTTTGTCGTGTAGGCGACGATCAGCAATGTTTAGTGGTTTTTATTAAGTCTAATCCGCTTAATTCATCTCGCCTATTTACTGTTTTAATTCTTATCCGCTAAACACCATGTCGCCAATTGTAAATCTAATCCTCTAGATCCATGACTATGACCTCTATTTGTTTTAAGTTCAATCCGCAGAGTCCATGGCGCAAGTTTAGTGTTTTAAGTCTAATCCGCGTAATCCGTAACGCCCATTTAGTATTGTAAATGTAATCCGCTAAATCTATGACGCCAATTCAGCGTTTCCAATCTAATTCAGTGTTTTCAATTTAATGCACCAATTCTAAATCTTAATCCCCCAAATCTAATCCGCTTAATCCATTTTGTTGTAGGCAAGGCGATGGCTGTGTCTTTCCGTCCTCTCACGAGCAGGAGCACGCGTCCCAGGGCTTGGCTCAGGCGCCCGGAGCTGCAGACGACCAACCCGCCGATCACACTCACACTGCTCAGTCGAGGTAGGGGATTAGATTAGATAAGAAGGGATTAAATTTAAGATTTTGGAATTTAGATTTAAAATTAAGTCGGCATTGGAACGTTTCTTCTTGTAAGTTTATATAACTTCTGGGTTACTTATAAATTATAGTTACTGGATAGATTAACTTTATCCTGGTCAAATTGCAGCTCAGATTATGCCTGTAGTGAACGGTAATAAAGGCAGATCAATTTATCAATTTATTCAGTTTTTACTACCGTAATCGCGACAAGTTTAACTTTTAATTTAAACGTTCTCTTCAGTTTCATTAGATTATCGTACAAAAAAATTAAAGCAAACAATGTAAGTCTTATGCAGTTACGAGTTTGACCTTAATCTGGCTTCATGTAAGCAATTTTTACGAAACCCATCCGATGAATGTTTCTGGCTGTGTTTATAGATCAGTGAAAAATGGCGAAGTGCACGTGAATTTGGATCAAATGAGTCCGGATCGAGGGGTGCCAGAGCCGAAGGTGGCCACTTGGTATAATTCCCCCGCCCCTGCAACCTGACAATATTGGTCAGTGGCTCAATAGTTATGCCTTGGACAGCATCAGCGTGTTAGCGGATGAGCACTATTCATAATTCAAAGACTATGTGAATATAAGAATAGTTTTAGTCGATTAAGGTGGTAGTTACGTTTTCGACAGTTTTTATAACGTGTTATAATTTTTGATTGACTCAATTAATTTAATAGCTGTCTTTTTCACGTTAAAGAACTTGACTGAAACTACACTATGTACATTATCTAGCTTAAATCTGTAACAAGCTAGTCAGCAGACACTGTCAAAGTAGTCAAATTTCGTGAATTTTTGCATTTTTCTTGTTTTGCTTGTAAAATTGACAGTGTAACTCCAACTAATTTCATTCTTTACACCAACATAGCCAATAACAGGGTGAATTTTAATGCTTAGTTTGGTGCATTTATATAATGAAGAAAAGAAGTTACGGACCTTTAATTTTGAATTTTTTCGAATTTTGAAAAATATACGAATTTTTGAATCTAATTTTTTCACGATATAGGCGAAATTAATACCAATAAAAAAATTGACACATCAGAAATTGTCTAAAAAACATGTAAAATAATGCATGAAAATATTGCAACATCGAGACTTGAGATTTAGTCCACGGAAGTACAGTTTTACAGATATTTTCTGTGACTGAAATTGATGTAACGCAAAATTTAAGTAAACAAAATTTTTGAAATTTTACAATAAAGTAGACACATATGTGTGCCAATTTGTCCCAAATTTTTAACAAAATCCTTCCAGTAGTTGTCAAGTTTTGCAGTTTTGCGGAGTGGAATGTACTATAGTTCAAAAAGAAATTTTACATAAATGTGACGTAATCTCAAAAAGCGAAACGCAGAAGGATAAGTTTTGGCATCTAAATTGAAGGTTTTTGACATGCCCGTGTGTCATTTTTTCTTTTTTCAATAAGCGACCGTTTTGACTAGCTACTACTTTGGCTTAGCTAAACATAAAATTTGTCGTAACTGGCTGAAAAATATTTTCTGTGAAAATTAAAAATGATTGTTTCAAGCTATTTTAGCAAGCATTTATCTCATAATAAATTATAGTTTCCTAAATTAATATGCGTACTATAAATTATTGATTGAAAATTAATCGTAAGTTGTCAAGTGTTACTCCTGCAAAACTGTCGAAAACGTTACTACCACCTTAAGACTTGGTTTAATGTGAATGAGACGGAATAAGATTTGGTTTAATGTGAGTAAGACGAAATAAGACCAGTTTTATTTTAATAGGAGTACATGGATGCCTGTTTAGGGGTTTTGGGAGATTACTTACTGGCAGGCCGGAATTTCAACCCCCCCCCTATCAGTTTAATTCTTCAATTAGCCCTCTCTCTGGTTGGATTGTACTTTACGAAAGTTTCGCACTTTTGACATAACCACCAGTTCTTTTGTAGTCTGAATGAGTTCCTGCTTGATTAAACTTGTTTTAACTCATTAGATGCTTGACGATTGAAATAGACTATTTTTACAGCTGCTCTCGTTTGCTAAAACTGTTACTTTAATTTGATTTTAATCAAATGTGTTTTTTTAATTTTAGGCGACTGATAATCGTGTTGGTCAACTGTGGCAGCCTTGACCAGCCAGTATTAGCTAGAGTACATGCTAGTACTTTTCGCGACCGAAAACTATTCGTAATAATACTCTTGGGGCTTTCTTGAAATAGACTATGGACGGCTTTGGTTAAAATGCTGTTTTACGTGATTAGTGTTTGTGACCGGCCAGAATTCTCGGCCGACCGGCCGGTTACAGTCACCAGCCAACCCGCCACATTCGACCGATCGACCAAATTAGGTTAGTTAAAGTTGGGCCGAAATGACACTCTGGATTTGGATCAATTTGTTTTTTGTAAAATTTCGACGAGGTTTGCCGATCTTCTACGCCGGCCCGGCCCGGCGGATTACGTGGCCGGTCACAACCACTATACGTGATGAAATGTTTTTGCTCGTACAATCTATTTTAAGAACGTGCCTTCTCGTAAGGTTGAATTTATACTTGTCCGTAAGGAAATTTATGTGTCCCCATGTAAAAAACTTGATCATTTAAAATCGAAAATTGGATTGTTTTTGTTTTTTCTGAATATTATTTTTTTGGAAATCTGGGTCACTATAGGTTGCACACTTGCACTAGTTATTGCTATATCAGTTTTTGTGCAGTGCAGACTTATACGGACAAGTATGAACTGAGCTTGTGTGTTGGGATCTGTTTTATGACAGTCTGATCCAAAACTAGTTGAACACATCAGACAAAAACATGTGACGAAAAAATCAAATTTCAGCCGTCAAGAGTACAGCAAATAGCTGCTAAACTCACACCACGTGTTTTTGGTGTTCAACATACATTTTTTGGTAAGGTCAGAATTTATAATATTTTTATATTCTGCTGAGCAGATGTAATGAATTAAAGTGTGGCCAAAAAGTGCTGGACCCTGAGACAAAATGAAACACGTGATTTCATCACGAAAAGAACGTTTATCAGGCACCAAGAGTACAGCGAGTAGTCGCGAAAGTCACGCCACCTGTTTTCTCTCAGGGTTCAGTAACTTTTGGTCAGACTTTACTTTATATTATGGTTGTTTGTCAAGAGTACATGTCATTGTTATTGAGTGCACAGACAGACTGTAAGTATCAATCTACCATCTCAGCTGGCATATATAGCTTGAAATCTGAAAAGCACCGCTAGCTTATGTACTCTTGGTGTATACAATTAAACCGTATCTACATATTGTATTTTATAAATGTTGCGTAGCTAACTGTGTTTTATCAAAAATATGTTACTGAGCTGTTTTTAGTGATCCTTGTTCTTTTGATTCGCGTGTTTACTAACTGAAATTCTGTGGCTACTATAGTCACATATATATATATATATCAGTGGCGTACCCAGAAAAAATAGGGAAAATTTTCGATTTCTTGGCCAAATTCTGTCAATTGGAGGCGTATCAGAAAGTTTTTCCGGCCAGACTATAAAAACCAAAGGACACGGGTTGCAGGGGTCTGAGGGCGGCAGCCCCCAGAAAAAAATTGACGATTTTTTCAATTTTTAGACCGAATTTGGTCAACTGGACACGTATCAGGAATTTTTCCGACAAAATGTAAAACAAAAGATGGGAGTGTCATATCAGACGGTGTATTCCACAAGCAAATGTAGCATAATATACTCGTGTAGACATGCACATGCAGCATAATGTAGTTGTGTATACATGCATAGGCTTTGATGAAAGACAATAACGAGGAATAGTAAGCCACATAGTCGCAGGGGTCTGGGGGCGGCAGCCCCCAAAAAAAATTTGAGAAAATTTTTGATTTTTAGGCCAAATTTAGTCCATTGGAGATGTATCAGAAAGTTTTTCCGGCCAGATTATAAAAACCAATGGAGACAAGGTTGCAGGGGTCTGGGTGCGGCAGCCCCCAGAAAAAATAAAAGACCATAAAAACCAAAGGGGGGACCCTTGTGTAAAAATCACTGGGGAAAAATTTCGGGGGGGGATTCCCCCCATTCCCCCCCCCCCTGGGTACGCCCTTGATACATAATATTCACAGTCTTTCACGTCCTTTTCCTTTTTCCCTATCGCTCAAATTTAATGAGGCTCGGATTTTTTAAGCAACAAGTGTATACTGCTTTTATGTTACCTTTTATTTTACGAATATGTTATAATTTATAATATGCTTATCTATCTTTGCTGTTTATATAATAATTGTAACGTCTGTTTGCAATAAATTATTAAATTTCTATGACTCATTACGTTTGTGTACGTATACTTTTTGTTGCTGTTGTTTTTTTGTGATGTTTTTATTGTGCTTGATTTTCGTCATTATTTGTTTTTTGTGTTGTCTCATTCGCTGAAAAACTGTAGTGTAGAATGTCGGAAATGACCAAAAGCTGCACTGGCAAATGAGATTAATCTTATTGATTTGACACTTCGAACTATCGTTAGAGGCCAGTTGTGCGTAGTCTAAGCAAACCTTTAGGATTGGACCATACATGTAACGGGGTCAACATTTTGGGGGGGGGCCTCTCCGGCCAAATGTTGGGGCCCTCCTGATCGACCAAAAATAATCCAAATTTTGTAAAATTTTCCCAAAAGTGCCATTTTTACTAAATTTTGGGGACCCTCCGCCCCGGCCGCTTGATTTTGGGAGGGGTCCCCCCCCATCCCTCCCCCTCATACATGTATGGTTTGAACACATTGATTCTTTAAACTATAGTTTTTGTTAGGTTGGACCATACTTGAGCGTGGGGGGTGTTTGCGGCTCACGAAGCTAAAGTCGGCGGAAAAGTTGCTCGGTCCCCCTGGCCCGGTGCGCTCCCCTTTCTCAGAATTAGCTTGCTGCCCACGTATGTTTTTCACCCAAGACAGAGGCTTCATCCCCCACCCCCCCCCCCGCAGAATGTTTGAAAAGAACAATGGTGGCTCACGAAACGAATATATATATATATATATATATATATATATATATATATATATATATATATATATATATATATATATGCGGAAAAGTTTTTCCGCGTCCCCCAGAATTTTTTCGTATCCACGTATGAACCGAACCATATGTATGCATGTATTGGATATCTGATTGTGGCGTGATTTTGGCGGCTGAACGGACATACGGCTGTTGTAGAGTTAACCAAATCCGGTTAAACCTAATGCGTTAAATTCGATTTCGAATTAACAGCGTGACTCAGAATGACAAGCTGTCATCAATTGCATGTTTTACGTTTAACAGTTTAGATACAGTTATAACATCTGCAGAGTGGAATGCACCAATCTAAGGTTGCTACTTCTGAATTTATTGCTTTATATAAACAGAATTTGACTAGAATTCACAAAAGGTGTAGAACTTTACACCCTGTTTAAAACGTTTTTCACTGAATTGATTTTTGATTGATTGATTCGTTTGATTGAAATTACTATATTATTACTATATTTCATACGCTTATGTTGATTATTTACTGTCAGTTCATAAAATAGATTAAATGGATTTAATTTTCATTGTTTAGTAATATCAAGAGTACATAATGCAATCAAGTAATATCAAGAGTCATTAATAGGATCATATTATGTATATACTTAACTCTTGGTAATATCTACTACTACTACTACTAAAAGTTTAATGTCGAAAAATGCATGAGCTATTGCTCATTTGCGCATTAGACAGCAAATAGTTAAAATTAGTATATATTAACAATTATTTTGACGTTTTCTAAATTCTGAAAATGTTTCTGCCTTTCTCAAATTTTCTCCAATCCTGTTCCAGTTAATTGAGCATATAGTTGTGAAGGATTTTCTCATAGCTTCTGTCCGACATTTTGGTAGAATTAACAAGTAAGTATGACGTTGACTGTGTGATGAATTGGCCACGGTAAAAAGACGATGTAAATATGCTGGTGTTCTTTCGCGGATAGCACGATAAGTTGTTTGCAATGACTTTTTGATACGTCTGTTTATCAGAGATTCAAATTCGTACGTTTTTGTAAGTGAATCATACCACGGTATTCGTAAAAGCTGTCGCAAGGCTGTATTTTGAAATCTTTCAAGTCGTAATAGTTGCGCTTGAGGAGCTCCAAGCAGAAGTTCAGATGCGAACTCCAGATGACATCGAATATAAGTTTTATATAACACTAACATTTTCTTTTGTGGTAGTAAGCTTCGAATTTGTCGCAGTTGTGCCAATGTAGCGGCTGCTTTCTGGATCATGGCGGAGACTTGCTTTGTAACTTCTAGTCTAGGCTGCAATATCCATCCAAGAACTTTTATTGAATCAGTTGACTTTATTCTTTCATTGTCTAAATTGATTTCAATGCCGTTATTGCTATTAATCAAAATGAACTGTGTTTTTGTTACATTAAGCTTTAAATAGTTCAAATGTAGGTATTCCTGGATGAGTTTAAAATCAGAGCTGAGATTATGACAGAGGTATTTGAGGTTTGAATTGTGACAGAGTATGTTAGTGTCGTCAGC
>JASANF010011315.1:0-14923 GCA_030248245.1 Trissonchulus sp. WLG1_4
GCTATGCCCTCGCCAATCTACGTACCACGAGCACACTCTATACGCGCCGCAAAAGAGAGTATCAAAGAGACCTACAAACGCGCCCTAATTTTAAGAAAATGACGGAACAAATGAGCCAGTGGTGTACTTTGTCGATACAGGGAAGATATGTAGCGCACCGCTGCATGACTTTTTGCCCTTGGACACCGATCTGCACCACATCCTAAAGTCTCCTGCTCTCGCTTACCACTGTCGATTAGACAACCTCCGTGGTCCACCAGTGGGACTCCCGTGGCATCCAGACTTTGTTACAATCTTCCAACAAGTTCTACCCGAAGATCCAGAGTTCGAGTTTGTATCTGTGTGGCAAGGAGAACACGGTATCCCGACCTACTATGTGAAGCCGCTGCACTGTGACCTGTCCATTATTCACCAGTTGGCCGACAATCATCAGCCCGCCATGGAAACCCAACCAATCATAGAAGTCGAAGAAGTTGAAGATTCTGTTCAACTATCGGATGCTGATATCGTGGATGCGACACTACCCGATGAAGATACCGTTGATGCGACCGTATCTGAAGAAGACATCCTGGATGCGACACTATCTGAGGAAGAGATCCGTATGGCATACGAATCTGAAGCAAAAATCATAACAGAAACAGAACCAAATGGGCCAAGAAAAGCAGAAGCAGAGTCGACCATCAAAATCGAAGCCACCCAAGAAACCAGTCAAAACCAACCAAGAGGTCCGATGGCTGACACTGACCGCCGCAGCGCAAGCGTCGATGCAGTTGTGACGGTGAATGATACCGATGCTCTGTCGTTGGTCGCTCCTCGGCCGCTATGCATTGAAGGAATCCAGTTTCCGTACCCTGTTTGGGCAGTGTTGTACTTGTTTCTCCAAGCTGCTTCGGAAATTTACCCCACCGCCGCTAATCAAGCTGCATGGATCCTAGTAGTTGTTTACGAGGAGGACATCTTTGAAGCCGTGCGTCGATATCTGTCAGAAAAATCACGATCAGCCTTCCCTTGCGGATTCCTGTCAATGAAGATCCGACCCATTGCCCGCTTTGTGGCACAGCAGTGCCTGCAGCAGTGCAGCGAATTCCGGGAAGCTTTTGAAAGTCTTAGCCAGTCCACCCATCAAGTTGTCCACGCCCTGAACCGGTTCGGGAACCTAATGGAAGAATTCTACCACATCGACCAAGTTCTAACAGACCTCGTGCAGTCACGTCCCAATGCTCCAATGAACGATGACAACATCTCAGGATTGGTCCCGTTCAAGCTGACCGCGTCTGACAACATACTCATCATCGGGGACACGTCCATGGTCGGCCGAATCCGTTTTCGAAATTTGAACTCAAAGTCGATCGTGGTTTCGCATCTGCAACTAGTCGCAGAAGATCCTAACAAGTCCCTAGTGAACATACTGTCTACACTACCCAATCCTCTACACTTCACAGTCGTGCTCCTAATCTTGGGTCCGGAAGATGTGTCGTCCAGCCCGGATTCTGCAGATTTTCTCAAGCGCTACATTCGAGTGATGACCCTGCTCATCAACCGGTACGCAGCGCATACATTCATCACAGAAGTACCGCCGCGAACAGATGGCTACTGTCACCTTGTCCCGGAAGCGCAGGACATACTGCGTGCCGCAGCCAGCGACTTCCCCTCCACAACCGTTGTGTCCATGAGAAGCATTGACGAACCCCACATTATGATAAATTCTTACAATGGCGTTACCTTCGCTGCAAAAGGTGTTCTCCGTTTGATGCGAACTCTCTTGGAATACGTGCCTCAACTGCGCCTTAAGTTTGGACAATGAAAACACCGATGGTTCCATCCGCTCAGGACTACTTTTCACCATGCCATTGTGACTTATGTTATGCATTTATTTGTTTGTTGAGACACCAAACTTAAAGGAGGGGTAGTGTGAAAAGTTAACAACAGGTTCCCATTAGATATCATTAATATGATTTAGTCATATCATTCAGCTATTTACATCTATTTTCAAATCATTATTTGGAATCTTTTCTGTAACGATAACATAATGCTAATGGGTAGACGGCGTCGGCTAGTCGAGTTTAGTTGCATAAAAATCTGCTCTGTTTCTAAAAGTCGGATTCTAACTGTCTGTGGAATACACTAGCTGCCGTTTCTACCGTGTAACCTTTGAAGTGCGCTCAGTGGGTTTATCACTTTGAAGAAGTCTTTTGGGACGAGTAATCGGAAGGGTCAGGTTGGGAGTCTCTACAGTACTGATAACCGTATCAGGGGTTGAAAATTGTCACGAGTCGGCTCACTCCTCATATTACCATCGTAAGTTCACAATTGCTCAGCTCATTATTTCTGTGTATTGTTATAAGTCGTATAAAGTCGGAGTAAAAGTCGTCTTTATTTAATAAACCAAAGGAATATCTAGAACCTGCGTCTGTCGTACCCTTGCTTAAGCAGTCAGATAGAGTGTAGTTTGAAAAGAATACGGCCGTGCAGAATCACCGCAACACACTTTCACGCCGCTATTCAGAGTAGACCCACATTCAAACTACATAAAATACAGACTTACACTATGTTCAGCAGCTTAGCATAAACATAATTTTTACCATTAATTCCGTCTTAGATTAAAACAGAAAAATTAAAAATTTAAATTAAGCTTTTGCACAAAACTTAAAACAAATGAAACAACATTAAATCTCAAGACGACATTTATATGTTAGTCGTAGCTAGGACTAGTAAAACTAGTAAAAGTAAATGTAGCAACGAGCATACACATACATATGTGTGTGTCACATTATATAGCAATTTAGACAGATAGCCAAAACTTGAAGGTTCTACGAGGTGCCTACATACTGCCTGAGAAACGGTGAATATTTGACTTAGCTATGTAAAATCATACGTCGCTAAAAGCTTAATCGTATATTTCAAGAAAATAAATTTATATAAATATATATATATATATATATATATATATATATATATATAAATATATATATATATATATATATATATATATATATATATATATATATATATATATATATATTATATATACGATAGGACAGCAATCTATATTTTAAAAAGTATATACGAAAGCATTTTTGAACACGTTTCTATGTTTGTTCCTGCGCATCGACCTTTCAATTAAGTCAAAAACTTGTTACGAAATTCAAACAGTTTCAAAAAATGCAAAAAAGTAAAAGCAATGTAAAAAAACCTAGACTTTTACTATACCTGTGTTTCAGGACATTGTAACCGGGCTAGGGGTCAACTTGCTTAGGGGACCTTAATGTTGCTTCAAGATCTTGTTCAATTAATACATTTTGACTTAATACTACACACTAACAAAACATCAGTTCAAATTTTGCGAAAACAACGAGTGAGCAGCACGTATAGGTACGTAAGCATAGGGTAAACTGGTGCATAGTTGACACTTTTTGATAAGCTGCCACTTGACTCGGCCTAAGTCGACACAACTCCGCCGTTATCGTCGTTGTTCAAATCAGCTTTACAAGCTAACTTTTCGGCAAAAGTATTCAGTAAGTATAAAGCATATATTTTTAAGTAACATTGGCCAGAGTCCATTGTAAACCTGTTGGGCCAGCGAACGCTGTCGGAACTTGGGAAGTAGGGATATATCTACTAGTAGGTAATTATTAATTACTGACATGTTTGCTTGTTTCATAACTGCAAACTCATCCTGCAAGTTCTATTGAAATAAATTGTGACAGTTTGGAAGCACACAGCGGTATCGTCGATTTCTAATACATCATGATCTATTAATTGCAGTGAACCATCAGAACTCAGTGGTCGAGTGGTTAGCTTGCTCAGTTCGCAACGTTGAGACGATGTCGTAGATTCCTACTTGATCACTTTTCTGTCAAATTTTTGCATTTTTCTAAGTACCTTTCACAAACCACTAAAGCAGCAACACACTGATTCTGCACGGCACTTTAGCTGTGACAGATGCAAAGCAACGGTAAAGACGTGTAAAACACACCTCCGCACATGAACCCTTTAACGCTAGCACTACGCCTTAAAGATGCCAGAACCAAAATAAAAGACCTGTTGCGCTGTGGCCCAACAGGAAAAATGAGAGACTTCAGGCCATACATAAATAAAACAATGATTTCAGGTAATAAAAAAATAGACTAAACACCAAAAAATGACTTACATATAAGCTGTAACTACAGCTAATTTTAGCATCAAACTGCATCATAAAAATCTTGATAAAAACCGAAATGACTGACCTCGACAGACAACCGTCATATAAGCCGTCAACCAATCGAACTGTAACTGCAGTTGAGTAATGTGCCGAAAATAACACATAAAAAACACTAAAACAGTGCAAAACAAGTCATAACCGCCAAGAGCATTACGCAAATTGTGCTCTTGATGTACATAAGTACACATAAACCCCGCAAGGCTGACTTTCACAAAGGTGGTTTTATCTAACCCATGGTTTTATGTACCTTTTTATCTGATTTGCCATAATTTCATTACGTATATCGCCTGATTCGCACCCACCACCAACACCCCCCCACCCCCACCCCCCCGCCGCCGCCCCCCACCCCCCCCAAATTTCACTATCACGGTAAAGCTTATAATCTTGGCTATCAAACGGTATATAACTCATGGATGTATCTTGTAAGCAAAATTGTGCACTCAAGGCTTTAGGATTGTCACTCGGGCACACCCTGAAAAAACTAAGCAAATTCTCAAGAAACTAAGACTTTCAGATGCTGGTCGCGGCCTTAATTGTAGCGCTTAAAACATAATTGTATATATGAATCGATAGGTCTGTTATTCTAGATGATAATTTCGTCAGTAGTTATCTATTTCCTTGCAATTTCTAGCTGACTTTTTCCAATTTTTCACAATTAGCTCGAGGTTTAGGTTTCTCGGCTATACATAGTGGACAGTGGACACTTCACTCGGCCTCTGTTGACACTTGAGGCCTATTAAGAGCATATGCCCGCGTAATGCTCCTGCTGTGGCAGTGCTCTCATAGGCTGAATTATGGTTATTAATAAACTTTGAAGCAAAAATTATTCGTTTCGTGTACGCTGAATACTTCGAATTGTAGCTTTTTAGCCACTGCGGTGAAGCATATAGAAGCTTGCACAAAAATTTGGGGTGGATTTAGAGATCGGCCGCTAAGCCAAGTGTCGGCCCCGGGCCGGCCCGGGCCCGGCCCGGGGCCGGCGCGGTCGGCCCGGTCGGAAATTTCAGCAAAATAAAGACCTGCTATGCCGCAGGTTTGAAATTTTAACTGAGCTAAAACCATGGTTTAAGAAAATTTAGGAAATTCGTAACGAATCAGGCGATATTTCGTAATGAAATTATGTGCAAATCATATAAAAACGTACGTAAAACCATGGTTTAGTTAAACCACCTTTGTGAAATCCACCCTTGGGGTTTATGTGTACTTATGTACATCAAGAGCACAATTTGCGTAATGCTCTTGGCGGTTATGACTTGTTTTGCACTGTTTTAGTGTTTTTATGTGTTATTTTCGGCACATTACTCAACTGCCATTACAGTTCGATTGGTTAACGGCTTATATTGACGGTTGTCTATCAAGGTAGCACTTTCGGTTTTTATCAAGATTTTTTATGATGCAGTTTGATACTAAAATTTAGCTGTAGTTACAGCTTATATGTAAGTTCATTTTTTGGTGTTTAGTCTATTTTTTATTACCTGAAATCATTGTTTTATTTATGTATGGCCTAAAGTCTCTCATTTTTCCTGTTGGGCCACAGCCCAACAGGTCTTTTATTTTGATTCTGGCATCTTAACGTAGTGCTAGCGTTAAAGGGTTCATGTGCGGAGTGTGTTTTACACGTCTTTTACCGTTGCTTTGCATCTGTCACAGCTAAAGTGCCGTGCAGAATCAGTGTGTTGCTGCTTTAGTGGTTTGTGAAAGGTACTTAGAAAATGCAAAAATTTGACAGAAAAGTGATCAAGTAGGAATCTACGACATCGTCTCAACGTTGCAAACTCAGCAAACTAACCACTCGACCACTCAGTTCTGATGGTTCACTGCAATTAATAATCATGATGTATTAGAAATCGACGATACCACTGTGTGCTTCCAAACTGTCACAATTTATTTTCAATAGAACTTGCAGGATGAGTTTGCAGTTATGAAACAAGCAAACATGTCAGTAATTAATAATTACCTACTAGTAGATATATCCCTACTTTCCAAGTTCCGACAGCGTTCGCTGGCCCAACAGGTTTACGATGGACTCTGGCCAATGTTACTTAAAAATATATGCTTTATACTTACTGAATACTTTTGCCGAAAAGTTAGCTTGTTAAAGCTGATTTGAACAACGACGATAACGGCGGAGTTGTGTCAACTTAGGCCGAGTCAAGTGGCAACTATCAAAAAGTGTCAACTATGCACCAGTTTACCCTATGCTTACGTACCTATACGTGCTGCTCACTCGTTGTTTTCGCAAAATTTGAACTGATGTTTTGTTAGTGTGTAGTATTAAGTCAAAATGTATTAATTGAACAAGATCTTGAAGCAACATTAAGGTCCCCTAAGCAAGTTGACCCCTAGCCCGGTTACAATGTCCTGAAACACAGGTATAGTAAAAGTCTAGGTTTTTTTACATTGCTTTTACTTTTTTGCATTTTTTGAAACTGTTTGAATTTCGTAACAAGTTTTTGACTTAATTGAAAGGTCGATGCGCAGGAACAAACATAGAAACGTGTTCAAAAATGCTTTCGTATATACTTTTTAAAATATAGATTGCTGTCCTATCGTATATATAATATATATATATATATATATATATATATATATATATATATATATATATATATATATATATATATATATATATATATATATATATATATATATATATATATTTATATAAATTTATTTTCTTGAAATATACGATTAAGCTTTTAGCGACTATGATTTTACATAGCTAAGTCAAATATTCACCGTTTCTCAGGCAGTATGTAGGCACCTCGTAGAACCTTCAAGTTTTGGCTATCTGTCTAAATTGCTATATAATGTGACACACACATATGTATGTGTATGCTCGTTGCTACATTTACTTTTACTAGTTTTACTAGTCCTAGCTACGACTAACATATAAATGTCGTTTTGAGATTTAATGTTGTTTCATTTGTTTTAAGTTTTGTGCAAAATTAATTTAAATTTTTAATTTTTAGTTTTAATCTAAGACGGAATTAATGGTAAAAATTATGTTTATGCTAAGCTGCTGAACATAGTGTAAGTCTGTATTTTATGTAGTTTGAATGTGGGTCTACTCTGAATAGCGGCATAAAAGTGTGAAGTTAAGCGGTGATTCAGTGCACAAGGCCGTATTACTTAATGTCAAACTACACTCTATCTGACTGCTTAAGCAAGGGTACGACAGACGCAGGTTCTAGATATTCCTTTGGTTTATTAAATAAAGACGACTTTTACTCGGACTTTATACGACTTATAACAATACACAGAAATGATGAGCTGAGCAATTGTGAACTTACGATGGTAATATGAGGAGTGAGCCGACTCGTGACAATTTTCAACCCCTGATACGGTTATCAGTACTGTAGAGACTCCCAACCTGACCCTTCCGATTACTCGTCCCAAAAGACTTCTTCAAAGTGATAAACCCACTGAGCGCCCTTCAAAGGTTACACGGTAGAAACGGCAGCTAGTGTATTCCACAGACAGTTAGAATCCGACTTTTAGAAACAGAGCAGATTTTTATGCAACTAAACTCGACTAGCCGACGCCGTCTACCCATTAGCATTATGTTATCGTTACAGAAAAGATTCCAAATAATGATTTGAAAATAGATGTAAATAGCTGAATGATATGACTAAATCATATTAATGATATCTAATGGGAACCTGTTGTTAACTTTTCACACTACCCCCTCCTTTAAGTTTGGTGTCTCAACAAACAAATAAATGCATAACATAAGTCACAATGGCATGGTGAAAAGTAGTCCTGAGCGGATGGAACCATCGGTGTTTTCATTGTCCAAACTTAAGGCGCAGTTGAGGCACGTATTCCAAGAGAGTGCGCATCAAACGGAGAACACCTTTTGCAGCGAAGGTAACGCCATTGTAAGAATTTATCATAATGTGGGGTTCGTCAATGCTTCTCATGGACACAACGGTTGTGGAGGGGAAGTCGCTGGCTGCGGCACGCAGTATGTCCTGCGCTTCCGGGACAAGGTGACAGTAGCCATCTGTTCGCGGCGGTACTTCTGTGATGAATGTATGCGCTGCGTACCGGTTGATGAGCAGGGTCATCACTCGAATGTAGCGCTTGAGAAAATCTGCAGAATCCGGGCTGGACGACACATCTTCCGGACCCAAGATTAGGAGCACGACTGTGAAGTGTAGAGGATTGGGTAGTGTAGACAGTATGTTCACTAGGGACTTGTTAGGATCTTCTGCGACTAGTTGCAGACGCGAAACCACGATCGACTTTGAGTTCAAATTTCGAAAACGGATTCGGCCGACCATGGACGTGTCCCCGATGATGAGTATGTTGTCAGATGCGGTCAGCTTGAACGGGACCAATCCTGAGATGTTGTCATCGTTCATTGGAGCATTGGGACGTGACTGCACGAGGTCTGTTAGAACTTGGTCGATGTGGTAGAATTCTTCCATTAGGTTCCCGAACCGGTTCAGGGCGTGGACAACTTGATGGGTGGACTGGCTAAGACTTTCAAAAGCTTCCCGGAATTCGCTGCACTGCTGCAGGCACTGCTGTGCCACAAAGCGGGCAATGGGTCGGATCTTCATTGACAGGAATCCGCAAGGGAAGGCTGATCGTGATTTTTCTGACAGATATCGACGCACGGCTTCAAAGATGTCCTCCTCGTAAACAACTACTAGGATCCATGCAGCTTGATTAGCGGCGGTGGGGTAAATTTCCGAAGCAGCTTGGAGAAACAAGTACAACACTGCCCAAACAGGGTACGGAAACTGGATTCCTTCAATGCATAGCGGCCGAGGAGCGACCAACGACAGAGCATCGGTATCATTCACCGTCACAACTGCATCGACGCTTGCGCTGCGGCGGTCAGTGTCAGCCATCGGACCTCTTGGTTGGTTTTGACTGGTTTCTTGGGTGGCTTCGATTTTGATGGTCGACTCTGCTTCTGCTTTTCTTGGCCCATTTGGTTCTGTTTCTGTTATGATTTTTGCTTCAGATTCGTATGCCATACGGATCTCTTCCTCAGATAGTGTCGCATCCAGGATGTCTTCTTCAGATACGGTCGCATCAACGGTATCTTCATCGGGTAGTGTCGCATCCACGATATCAGCATCCGATAGTTGAACAGAATCTTCAACTTCTTCGACTTCTATGATTGGTTGGGTTTCCATGGCGGGCTGATGATTGTCGGCCAACTGGTGAATAATGGACAGGTCACAGTGCAGCGGCTTCACATAGTAGGTCGGGATACCGTGTTCTCCTTGCCACACAGATACAAACTCGAACTCTGGATCTTCGGGTAGAACTTGTTGGAAGATTGTAACAAAGTCTGGATGCCACGGGAGTCCCACTGGTGGACCACGGAGGTTGTCTAATCGACAGTGGTAAGCGAGAGCAGGAGACTTTAGGATGTGGTGCAGATCGGTGTCCAAGGGCAAAAAGTCATGCAGCGGTGCGCTACATATCTTCCCTGTATCGACAAAGTACACCACTGGCTCATTTGTTCCGTCATTTTCTAAAATTAGGGCGCGTTTGTAGGTCTCTTTGATACTCTCTTTTGCGGCGCACATCGAGTATACGTGGTACGTAGATTGGCGAGGGCATAGCACTGGGTAGGCAGGCTGATTCAGGATCCCTGTGATGTCGTCGATGGTTGGTAGATCCTTCTTCAATTGTAGGTAAAAATCGTGGAGGTTGTGAATGGCGCAGATCACAGCCGGTTTTGTCGTACCCAGAACTGACTCCGGAGCTGGGTATTCCATCGCCAAAGGCGGAAGCTTAGGCAGTCTGATCCTGGCCGCAGATACCACCGTGTACATCAGAGTGACCATGACGTGGAATTCTCGAAAAGCGTTGTTGATTTGTGATTGGTTAGCTCTCAGTTCTGTTTTTACATTTTCATCCACAGGCAGGTCATGGATAATGTTCATTGTGCTTTCTTGGGCTTGTTCAAACTTCTTCTGGATCTGCTCAAACCGACTTTTGGGAATCGTCATCTAAAACATATGAATATTGTAACTGTTTGTGTTGATTTATTAACAGATTATTTTAAACACATGTTTCACTTATCGACTCATCCGACTTTACGACTTAACGACTTGAACGTATGAACAATATCTTGCCGTAAATCCTAGACTTTTATATACACGACTTTTATTGAAACTTAATTATCATTTATAAACTTTTCTTGTTCAGACTTATCTTCGACTTTTAAGCATTAGATTATATGCACCTGAGTATTAATCGCTATCAGAATCGGCTTCTGATTCTAAACCAAAATCTGAATGACTTATAGGACTTTTGTCGACTTTTGGACGATTAAACACCTTCAGCCTCTGTATGGATATCCACTGGGGGCGGAAATTACGTACAGAGAACCCTGGGGCTCGTTCTACGTAAGCAGTTTGACTTGTTAGCTTAGTTACTTGTACTGGTCCATACCACTGGTTGCTTAGTTTTGAAGCCAATCCCTTTTTTACTTGCGGTTTGCTAATCATGACTAAGTCCCGAATTTTGATGTTAGTGTGTTGAGACTTATCATGGTGTTGTTTTTGACGACTTTGGGCAGCGTGTATTGCTTGACGTGCTCGTTCATAAGCTTGTTTTAGAGTAATTGTTAACCACACTGCGTAATCTAGTTCATCTAGGTATCGTGTATTCTGTGGGACGAGGTCAACTTCTCTAGGTAGAGAAGCGTCTCGTCCATATAAAAGAAAGAAAGGTGTAAATCTAGAAGAACTTTGGACAGACGTGCGGTATGCTAAAAGCGCTAACGGTAGGCACTGGTCCCACATACGCTGCTGTGCGTCCGTATACATTGATATAATGGTCGCCAGTGTCCCATTAAATCGTTCGACTAAACCATTGGTCTGTGGATGGTAGGCAGTTGTAAAGACTTTTTCAGTAGTGAGGAGCGTACAAACTTCTTTCAGCAAACTGCTCATAAAGTTGGAACCGCGATCACTAAGCAAACGTTTTGGTGCCCCATGACGACTTACGATTTCATCTACGAATACACGAGCAACCGTTTCGGCCTTCATGTCCGCCAACGCGAACGCTTCCGGCCATTTTGTGAGGTAGTCCATAAAGACAATTATATACTTGTTTCCCAAGTATGTTTGAGGTAGCGGTCCTAATATATCCACGGCAACCAAATCAAATGGTCCTTCGACTGGTATGGGGTTCAATGGAGGCTGCTGTTGTTTTGGCGCTTTCTTTCTTGCTGCGCATGCGAGGCATTCTGCACAATACGACTTCACATCTTCTTTCATCCGGGGCCAAAAGAAATGACGCCTTATCTTAGCAAGGGTTTTGTCATATCCAAGATGACCACCCACTGGTTCATCGTGGAACATTTTCATAACGTCCTTTTGCAACGTCTTAGGAACTATGATTTGAAGCATGTCGCTTCCAGTTAATGGGCACTTAGTTGCTCTATAGAGGATATTATTTTGCAATTTGCACTGTGAAGCACTTCGTTTAACATAGGTTGCGACTTTTTCATCGGTTGGTAACTTGTCGGATTTTAAGTAAGTTACCATTTGTTTAATTTCAGGGTCATTCTGTTGTTCTTCCAGCAATTGAAGTAGCACTGGTCTCTTCACGTCGATTAGGTGTACTTCATGAATCCGTGATAGTGCATCTGCATTGCCATGACATTTTCCGGGCCTATGCTTGATGCTCATATGGTTAGCGTGCTCTTGTAATTGTAGTGCCCACCTGGCTAGTCTTCCGGATGGTTCTTTTGTTTCTAGGAGCCACTTCAGTGCAGAGTGGTCTGTGACGACTGTAAAATCTGATGCAAATAAATAGACTCGAAATTTACGCACTGCCCAGACGACTGCCAACGCTTCCTTTTCAGTAATCGAATAGTTTTTCTCTGACTTCGTGAGACTTCGACTGATATAGGCAATAGGGTGTTCAGTGTCATTTTGAAATTGATGAAGGGCGGCACCAAGACCAGCATCGCATGCGTCAGTGTACAGTATGTACGGAAGCTTTACGTCAGGGAAGGCTAGAGTTGGTGCAGTAGTTAGTTTTTGAATAGCGTTGACAAACGACTTTTCGCATTCTGTTGTCCATTCAAATTTTGACTCTTTACGTAATAACCTATTCAAAGGCTCCACAAACTTTGAAAAATTAGGAACAAATCGACGGTAATACGACGCAAATCCGAGAAATTTACGGATGTCTTTTACGGACTTTGGTCGTGGCCAATTTACGACGGCGCGTATTTTGGCTGGGTCTGGGCGAATTCCTGCTGCGGAGATGAGGTGTCCTAAATACGGCACTTCGTTTCGGGCGAATTGACACTTCTTAAGTTTTAACTTCAAACCGTCTTTTCGTAGCCTGGTCAAGACTTCTGAAATGTGCTGTAAGTGCGACTCAAAGTCAGCACTGTATATTAGGATATCATCTAGGTATACAGTACAAATATTCCATTGCAGTCCTGCTAGCGTGAATTCCATATGACGTTGGAATGTGGCAGGTGCATTACACAACCCAAATGGCATTCTATTGAATTCATGTAGGCCGGCAAAACTGGTAAAGGCGGTTTTTGCACGGTCGTCGGGGTGGACTTCGATTTGATGGTACCCAGACGCTAGGTCCAAACTTGTGAAAAATTTCGCTCCACCTAGACTACTAAGCGTATCGTCTATTCTAGGCAAGGGCCAGACGTCTTTTCGGGTGACATTATTTAGCTTTCTATAATCGACGCATATTCTATTTGACCCATCTTTTTTCTTCACCACCACGATTGGGCTCGCCCACGGCGATGCTGATGGGCTAATTATGTTTCGACGTTCCATTTCTTTAATTTGTTTCAACACATCGTCTCGTTGCGCAAATGGTAGGGTGTGTGGTCTTTGCTTGATAGGAGGGTGATCCGCTGTTGGGATTCGGTGGTACACGCGGTCCGACTTTCCTAGGTCATAGTCGTTGGCAGCGAACACGTCACTAAAAGTGGCTAAGAGTTGACGCAGTTTTGACTTCTGAGATTCTGTAAGTCCAGTTCCTATTAAATTCAAGTCTTTTAAAGAGTTTGTCGATGCTTTGTGTGTTTCACTGATAGTGTGTGATTGACCAATTGTGTACGCTGTGTAAGTGGTAGGTGGCGGAAAGAAAACAAAAAACAAAAAAAAAAAAAAAAAAAAAAAAAAAACCACACCACTTAACTGGCACTGCGGGCTCCACAACGCCAATTGTGGCACCAGCGTAGAGGAGAATAGGCAGTGTAGTGAGGTTTAGCAAACAAAGCGGCACTTTATTTGACTTAGCTTTAACTAAAACACGTTTTGCAACGATTCCTTCTTTTTTCAGTTGCAACGGTTCAATTAGTAATGACTCTTTTGAGCCAAACGACTTGTGTCCTTCTAATGGTTCATTTGTAGCTTTGTGTATTTGACCGGTCAACATTACACAAGAATGTGCTGGTACAAGTGTATTGTCAATTAGGTGTACAGTGGTTGTGTTATTGTGAGCGTTTTTTGAAGGAGGCTCTAGTTTTACGACTTCTTTTCCAAAGACTAAACATTTGCGACTTTGATCAATTTGAAAGTGTACAAACTTAGATAGAAAATCTATTCCTACAATGCATGGATATGGATTTTCTTTGTTAACATAAACTACGTGACTTTTTACCGATTTCCCTATTTTGAATGGTAGTAGTGTTGATCCGGATATTGGTAATCGGTGTCCTGTAACTGATGTCGCCAGGATTTTGCTATTTGTGATATGAGTATGTGGTTTCAGTATGCTTGGATGTATCAGCGTAATAAGTGACCCTGTGTCTACCAGTGTGCGGACTTTTCGACCGTTAACAGTCATTTTAATTATCAGCGGCCACTGCTTCGACTTAGACACGACTGCGACAGTGGTCTCTTCTTCCTCCTGTATAGTTTCGAGGTTTCCCAGGACAGGCGGCCATGGTGGAAGCAAGGCATTGAAACGAGACCAAGCCTTTTGGTTTCTTCGCCTTCGACTTGTAGGTTGAACAGGTTCTGTTTGGAGCGTTATTTCCTCTTCGTCGTTTTGATCAGTAACCGTGGCAGCGACATTTGACTCGTCGGGTGAGTTACGAAGCACTCTACTAGTCGCGAACCATTTCCATAGTGTGTTGGCTACTGTTGGCATGTTTATTAGTTGACGACTAATAGAATTTGGACAGCAATGGTTAATAACGACCGATGCAGTAACATACAACGAGACCAGGAATACCCACAGCTGGTAGAAGTTTACGCGTAACCCGGCTAAAAATCCAAAGAATCCTCGTTCAACGACGCTAGCGGCTATGCTGTTTGCTGCCTCCGACGGATCTGCTATTTTGTTGGCTCCTAGTTCGGCCAAAATGAGTTGTTGGCTTCTCAAACCCCCCATAATATCGTTCAAGGATATATGCATTTGGAGCTCTGACCAGTTGTACATCACCACTTGATGGAATATCGTTTGAGTAAAATTTGGGAAAGCATGTTGCCAGTCGTATTTGAAGGCCTTTATTTCCCTTACGTTGTCGACTTCTGTCAATGCTCCAGTGTTACCGCTGTAAACGTACAATTTTCCATTGACTTCGTTTCCCCCCCCCCTACGCCCGCCCCCCCCCCCGCATGGAAATGTTTCTATAACGGCGCCACTGGCCTTGGCGAGTAGATCAGGGCGCTGCAATAATTGCCTCATTGCAAGAGTTGGCTGATATAGAATGGTGGCTCGCAGAATTTCTACAACTGTGTGCATTGTATACTG
>JASANF010011316.1:0-11105 GCA_030248245.1 Trissonchulus sp. WLG1_4
AAACTTTGAGTAATTACACGTTGATTGAAAGTTAGCGAGAACAGCCAAAAGTAAAGGGGTGCGTTTTTATCATTGAGAGATCAGTAGAATTATAGGTAAACACGATCGCCGTGGAGGTAGTACTGTTAGTGTTTTCATATATTGTTTGTGTTTACGTACGTTTCGGCGATCGTAAGCATTTCGACTGAGTTAGCACGCAGAGGTACTGAGCTTAACTACGAGGTTGGACTAGGATCCATAGGTGACCTAAACGGATCTCTGTAGTTTAGTCTTCTGTAGCTACTCGGTTCCCTTTTCGAAGGGTGGAGCCCCCGAAAAAACATTTCTAACCTCTGCTACTCCACGAGCCTATTTGAGCTTGAGTTGAGATCCGATATAGACAGGATAGAACCAAATTGGGAAAGTATTACTGTGTATCAGCAAGTACCTACGCGCACCCTAAACGTATGTTTTGCATTGTTCGTATTGTGTTGGTAGTGAACCTAAGGAAGTGATCGCATAGAGTTCAGTCCGAAGTCAGAAAGTAATAGTTCTCGCATAACACAGTAAAGAGTTTATTTCACACTACATTTGGAGCTTAACCCGTATAAGTCTTTTTCACACATATATAAGCTTACTTTTTATTATTATTTTTTTGCGCTTTTGGGAGGGCGAGGGAGGAGGTATACTCACTGACGTAGGTACTTTAAGGCCCGGTTCCCACTGGGCAGAAATAAGAAATAAGAATTAAGAAATAAGAAATAGAAATAAGAAATAATGGGCAGAAATAAGAAATAAAAAATAAGAAATAAAACCTTGTGCGTTCACAGTGTAGAAATAAGAAATAAGCCCATTTCAAGCTGTTATTTGATTGGCTGAGGGTCAATTTAGGCGGGAATGCGAAAGTACGTACGCAGCAGAACGTACGTACAGAGCGATATTTGAATTGTCCTATCACCAGAAAGGAAGGCGTGGCTTAGCGTCGGAAATTCCAACCAACGCTTCTGATTGGCTAACTCTTTATTTCTTATTTCTTAAGTTAAAATGAATTTAACTTCTTATTTTAGAAATAAGGGTTGTTATTTCTGAAATAACAAAAGCTTATTTCTGCAGTGGGAATGCCTTTTATTTCTGAAATATGGCCTTATTTCTTATTTCTGGTTACTTATTTCTTATTTCTGCCAAGTGGGAACCGGCCCTAAAACGCCGTCGCTCTGTAAAAGTTCGCGCTGAACGAATGACTAGTGAAGTTCCAGATTTATATGAAAGCTAATTTGCATATCTGTCTGGATATGCAAATGAGCAGTACTGTCAGCGTGGCTAGGTATGGCAAGGTAATCTTTCTCTACTAGGTACTCTAATCTAAACGGATAGTGTAACCGGTTACTCTAAACGGATAGTGTAAACGGTTACTCTAAACGGATAGTGTAACCGGTTACACTATCCGTTTTCCGACTTCGTGTACCCGTTAAGAAAAATGTTCGTTTGGCCTGGATTTATGCAAATTAGCCTACAACCGTGCGCAAGCGATTGGCCTGTGTGTTACTTCATATACGCATGTGTGTGGAAGCTATACTCTTCAAGATATATAAAGGCATTCATACTGACAGCTCAGCATTGTCCCAGTAGCTCATATGGTAGCTTGCTGGTCTGCAGATCTAGAGATGGGTGGTTCGTATCTTCCCTTGGTCATTCCTCCCCCTCTGCTTCTTGACGTTTAGTAACCGTGTAACCGTTTAGTAACCGACCGTTTAGTAACCGTGTAACCGTTTAGTAACCGTGTAACCGTTTACACGGTTAGTATCCGTGTAAACGGCTACACGGATACTTAGCGTGTAAACGGTTACACGGTTACACGGATAATTAGCGTGTACACGCGGATAATTGCAGTTAGTTAGCGTGTACACGCGGTTACTAGCCTTCGAAACTAACCGTGTACACGGATAGTAATTTTGTAACCGTGCCCAGCCCTATTTCTAGCCTGATGCACCAAGAATTTACGCTGACATCATGAATGCTCTAATTTGGCACAGACATAGTAGAAGGTACTACCTAATGAGTTTCGAAAAAAGTATGGCGCTAACTGCTGTAACTAAATAGTATTTCATCAAATTCAACTTGTACGAAAAAAGTGCAACGTTCCAGGTGACCGAATTGTAAGATTGGTCTATAAAATGTGCATATATAAATCCAATTGTGAAATATTTTGGGATTACAATTGTTACAATTGTAACAATTGTAATTGAAAAATCTTAAATTCAATTTATGCTTACAATTGTTACAATTGTAACAATTGTTAAAATTTTGGGTTGCGCAGCTACAATTATTACAATTGTAACAATTGTAGGACGAATTCAAGGCTACGACTACAGAGTGGTGCGACTCTTGAGCTCAACAATACAAGAAAGAAGAACACTGATGAAGCAAAATCGCCGGCACTCGTGGCACAATGGCCTAGTGCGTTAATGTCAACGCAGCGAGGCTCGGGCTCAATCACAAGGCAACTTGATTCAGTGTCTCAATCTCCAGGTACCTTGACTCAATTGCTCTCTCACGGCAGCTTGGCTCAGTGGCTCGATCTCCAGCAGGTGGTATCATGGCTCAATCAACAGCACAATCTCAACACAGCTTGCCTCAATGGCTCATTGGCTCAATCTTGAGGCAGCTTGGCTCACTGTCTGATCTCCAGGTGCCTTGGCTCAATCGCTCCGTCACGGCACCTTGGCTCAGAGGCTAAATCCCAAGGTAGTAACTTGGCTCAAGGGCCCAGTGGCTCAATCTCCAGGTGGTATTTTGGTTCAATGCTCATTGGCTCAATTTTTAGGTTGTATTTTGGTTCAATAGTTCAGTGGCTCAATCATAAGGTAGTATTTTGGATCGATGGCTCAGTGGCTCAATCTCCAGGTGGTATCTTGGCTCAATGGCTCAGTGGCAATATCTCTAGGTAGTATCCTGGCTCAAAGCTAATTGGCTCAATTTCCAGGTGGTATCTTGGCTCAGTGGCTCAATGGCTCAGTGGCTCAATCTCCAGGTGGTATCTTGGCTGAATGGCTCAGTGGCTATATCGCAGGGTAGTATCCTGGCTCAATGCTCATTGGCACAATTTCCAAGTGGTATCTTGGCTCAATGGATCAATGGCTCAATCTCAAGGTAGGATCTTGGCTCAATGGCACAACGACTCAATCTCAACGCAGCTTGGGTGAATGGTTCAGTGGCTTGGCTCAGAATCAATCTCACGGCAGCTTGGCTCAGTGTTTGAATCCGAAGCAGCTTTGCTTAATGGCTCAATATCAGGTGAAATCTGATCAATAGTGCAATCGCAGGTGAGTTAGGCTCAGCAGCGCAACCTCAACAATTATTGGTTCAATTGCTCAATCTCACGGCAGCGTGGCTCAATGGAACAATTTCACGGCTCTTGGTTCAATGGTTCAATCTGAAAGCAGCTTGACAGGGCACAGTTTTTGATCAAAGTCGTACAGACACATGATTGGGAAAGAACCAAGCCCTGTATGTGAATGTGGATATAAAAACCAAACAGTGGCACATTTGCTCAACGAATGTCCAAAATACAACACTGAAAAAGAAGAACATTTTGCCACCTCACCGTTAGGTACAACAAGTCTTTTAGGTATTTGAAAACCAAAATCAAATTAAAAAGATCATTCAATTCGCTAAAAGCATCAATCCAGATTATGATTTATTGAATCTACATAGCAGCCAGAGGGCTGTTTACCCCTGGAGAAAGATGAGGAAACTAACAAACAGCAGAAACGGAAGGAAACAGCACGAACAGAAAGCGGAAAAGAAAAGAAAGAGGATAAAGTCAGAGAGTAAAGTGAAACAAAATAGCTGGTGCCTACAAGCCATGAAAATTTGAAGGTAACAAACAACCACGGAGCGATATGGTAAGCTTCGATAAATTTGAAATAAAGTTAGACTTAAATTCTAAGTGAGACTCTTGCGACTGTACCCTGCTGGCTTGCTGGCAGGATCGGAAGTTAAGGTCTCGAAACTTGCCCTAATTTAAACACAAAAGAATTCTTTCTATTAGGTAGCTATAAGTTTTGCTCTTGTTTTGGGGAATAGTTCGTAGCCTGACTATTCTTCAACACAAGGAAGAAGCGAATCTGAACATAGCTGTGTTCGACCGCTTTTATTGAACGAAAGAAAAAAAACAATTGTAAGTGTCTTGGTGTATGAATGTACATGATGTACAAGCTACAATTGTTACAATTGTGAAATCTTACAAGTGTTTGTGAAAACTGGGTGGCCGTAGTTAAAGTTGAATTGCTCATGATTTAGCTTGCTAAAAAACGTAAAAATTAGTTCAAATTGTTAACAATAAATTTAGAAATATTTTTATATAAATAAAAAATTAAAATAATAAAGTAATATTGAAGAATATTGTCATTACAAATGACTGACGGAAGAAAAAACACTTGTGAGAAATCCTTCACAATTGTTACAAATCTGAATTTACAAATGTTTCTGCGCAACCCGATTTAGAACATTTGTTGGAAATACGAAATTTCAAAAATTTCACAATCGTAACAATTGTAACAATTGTGAAATTGTGACGTAGAGTACGGTAGCTCAAAACTGTACGTATATTAGCTACCTACCTACCTATTCTGATTGGCCCTATTTTCTAGCTTACATTGTTACCTCTCTCAGACTTCTCTGAATAAACCTATTTCCATTTCAATTGGTGTTGTCCTGATTGATAATCGGCCTTCAGCTTTATACAAGTAGTCCCCCTTGTGACATAGTTAAACCGTTACAAAATTTCACAATTGTGAACAGCTTGGCATATGAAATATGCATGAACATGATTACAATTGTTACAATTGTGTTTGCGCAACCTAATACCACATACAATTGTTACAATTGTAACAATTGTAGGTTGGTGCGATCGGGCCCTGATTGACTATGACGGCTTTGCCAGTCATTTTGTCAAGTCATTGACCCAAATGATAAACCTTTTGCTCTGGCTCTGAGTGCAGAAATCTTTTGAAAAGTGAGATCGCACGCCGAAGTTTTGCTTGCACGAAGAGGGTTCTGTCATAGCGGGATTTGGTAAGTTGCGGTTAATTTAGAGTTCTGCCCCGGGCCTGTAGCGGGCCCCGGCCGGCGAGATTTTTTAGAAATGGGCCCGGCCCGTAAAATTTCGGTCCCCGGGCCGTAGCAATCCGCAAGCTCAGGGTCGTCTCGAGCTTCAGCAGCGTATGAACAATGCCTGCACACAGCACTGCATATATGATTTTTACAAGTGCGCCAGCACTTCTACAGTACACTGCACACAGACGCACACACAATGCATTTTCTGACTTGATGAAGTCTGTGCCGGGCTAACTCGCGGGCCCTGGGCCTGCCCCTGGCCGTCCTGCGGGCCCGGCCAGGAAGCGCGCTACTCGACCCGGCCCGGAAAATTTGCTAGTGGCAGAATTCTAGTCACGGTACGTACATACGGCTGTAAAGCATAATGAAACTACCCTAAAGTATAATGAAACTACCCTCAACTATCCAAGGAGCAATGGTCAATGGCAAACGAGCAAGACGAAACTTGCAATGAGTTTTGAATAAACAGTGTAGAAATTACTCTTGTAATCTTGTGCCAAGCTTTGGCCGCGGGGAGATGCAATATCTAGTGGCTGCCGTACAAGCATATTAGATTACAAAATACTTTTATTACAAAATACTTTTATTTCACAGGTAACTTCGAAAACAATAACACGAAAATTAATAGCAAAAATAGAAGGACAGTAGCAAAACATATAAACGGTCAAAAAAGCTCAACAATATGTACCATCGAAGACAAGCATCGGTTTGCACACGATTTCATCTGAGTAGGTAACATTTAATTACTACACTCAAAAAATTATATGCAAACCGGTAATCGCTAGTTCAGATAGTTACGTAAATGAAAAAGGTAGATAAACAATAGTAACAGAATAGTAATAAAGTACATAATTATAACAGACAATAATAAACACTGAACAGTACACAAGTACACAACAAGTCAAAAAATTTCAGTAATGTAAATATACTGTATATAAAATACATATACTACATATATATAACCCGTTTTGAAGGTCTGGGCCCAATTTTTCGAAAAAAAAGTTCTCCGTTTAAGTGCTCCGTTTAGAAGCCTTGCGTTTAAGCTCTCCGTTTAAATGTTCACCGTTCAAGGCTTTCCGTCTAAATGTTCGCCGTGTATTAAACGGAGAGCTTCTAAACTTAGCAATTCGAAACGGAGAACTTAAACGGAGCACTTTTTTTCGAAAAAATGGGCCCTGATATCAGTGCCACAGAGCAGATAAAACCATGGGGTAGTAATTGCCATGATTTCGCAGTTTACTTGCTATCTCGCGTTGGCTAACAAATTGCTGACCAGATATTGTTGAACCCTGACAAAAATAATGACGTCTCAAAGAGTCCAGCATTTTTTGGGCAAAATTTAAAACTGAAAATCAACATAGTTTTTTATACACAGGTTGACAATTACTATACAAACAGTCACATGTGCATGCACTATTAGAGCAGAAGAGTGTTAAACAAATCGAAAAGCTTAATTTTTCACTTCTGTTCTTTTTTCTTCTGTTTTCGGCATTAGAAATTGTAGTGTTTTGAAACCGTCTTCGGCATGCATATATACTTTACTTTACAATCGCTTCCTGCAAAAAAATGTAAAATTAATATGGTGAAAACAAAATATAAATCCCAATTCCAAATGTGTCAGAAATAAAAATTCTGATGTAATTACTATCGGGCAAGCAAATATGCAAGTTTACGTCCACCATAATTTCATCTACTCATTCTACTCTTTCACTTTATCTACTATATACTCTTGATGCTTGCAATTGGTTCTTTTGTAATGAAATCACTTTCTTTTTGTCTGAGGGTCCAGAGAAATTTTAACTTTCTGGCCCAACATACGATGCAAGACAATCTGTGCATGATGATTTTTGCCCATAAGCCTATTTATTAATAAATAATGGCCACGTCAAACTCTTACATCACGTACGAGTAGAGAAGGAAGTCATACATCAATGGCAAAAGATTTGTGACAGCATCATCTTTCGTCAAAATTATCGTCTGGTGGAAAGTTTTAATATATATCGGGACAAAATGGATGTCACACCTGAAAAAAATAAGAGCTATATAATAAAACCTAGTTCATACTTGTCCGTAAGGGTGTCCGTTTATCCACACGTGTTGCCGAAAATAACGGATGTGTAGCTAGTGTCGTTGAGTGCGAAAAATCATAGGCTGTGAACCATAGATAAATGCACATAGGGTCGGGGCAGGGAGGTCCCCTCAGGGGGATCGGCACCCCCACCCTCAGACCCCCTCCTCCCTCAACCCCTGAAAACCCTCTAATCGCCAAAAAAAGCAAAACCGAGCCCAGCCTCCCTCGCGCCGGGGGTCAGGCTCAGGCACCTGCCCTCATTGATTGCTCCTGTTGCATACCTCTGTTATGATGAACCACATGTTTGTGTACGGACTATCAACATTTCTTTACAAACACGGACACGGATTACAGACAGAAGTAGGCATGAAATATGGTTTGCTTCACGATTGCTCGACATATTTAATCGAGCATAAAAGTCCAGCAAACAAAATGCGCACCGGAATCTGCACTCGCGGAGAGTTTCACAAAGCTACAGATGACCCAACGGATAATGTACAAGCTCAATATGACTCGCTTGCTATATTAATGCTAACTAAGAATTATGACTGATTAAGATAAAATCATGACTGCAAAATTACTATATTTAGAGAATAATTTGCCGATTCGATTTAAATTGCCTTATAATCGCTCGAATTAGACCGTATCTGACGCAACGCACCATCAAGATTGTGAATAAGCCCAAGATTCATCTTTGAGAGTGTAGTTTTCTTTGGTTTAGTACAGATATCAAATCTGAAATAAAAATAAAAAAATAACTACCTAAACTTTCAGGTTAACGTAAAAATTTTCCGAGGCGTACACTTTTTCGTTTCAAATGATAATTAAAAATCTTTTGCACCATAAACAGTACGCCTAGTTCAGCATAACCTGACGCTAATCTTTAGCACAATTTACCTACTATCTGCTTGCCCGCTTCAATTAGGCCCTGGCTTCACTTCAAATCTAGCAAGGTTCTATTCATACTTATGGCCGTATGTGAGTTGAGCCGGCAAGATTACGAAATTGGCACGCCGCCACAAGTAAGAATAATAAACAACATAAGAGTGCAGTCATTCTTTCGTAATTAATCTGCCAACGTAACGAGTGGCTTAAGCGTCGATTCGAACTTCTGTACAAACATTGGGACAAACGGATGAACGGACGGATGTCTTTTAGCCCCAATGTCCGTTCGCCCTGAAAAATATAAATTAAAAAACGCACGAAACTGGCTTTGCCCGTGTGTCCTGTGTTCGTTTGTCCGTACAACCTTAAATCAACCCTAAGGCTCGAATCATTCTTACAGCCGTATGTCCGTTCTGCCGACAAAAGGACGAAATAATGAATAATCACATGCGCTGGCTGATCCACTGCACTAGGCCGCTAGTGACATCATTCTGCAGGCTGAACGGACATACGGCCGTAAGCATGAATCGAGCCTAAGTGTAAACTGTAAAACTGAATAACTGTAAAGCTAACTTTATGGCATAGTCTAAAGAGCCACCAACAGAGTGCTGACCAGCAGTTCTCTGTCTGAAAGGCATCGCAATAGACCCGTGAGGGCGGACCACCGGGCTTGTCCAAGTAGACAGATATCCGGGGGACTAGGATGCAGCCCTAAATCAAGAACAGAGGTCATGGGAATGGATCACATGTTCTGTCTATAAAACTTACTGTACATAAAGTCTGATAAAACTGTGCTATTCAGACCAAAATTAGTAGTTGACTCGAATGTGCTATTTAGACAAAAATTAATAGTTTAATCGAAATTACAAGTACTAATTATATTTTAAATTTTAAACTTTAAAACTTTTAAATTTAGACTTCAAAACGACAATATTTCTTACCGATCCGACAAATAAATAGCGTTTCAGTGTTTCTCCTAAGGCGGGGTGATACTTCTGTATAACTGATCCTCGGGGGTTTATACGACCAGATTGCATCGCCAATAAACAGCTAAATAATTAATAAACAGCTAAAATAAGCAACAGAAATGCAAAACACATTTTTTACAACTGATTCATGCTATGGGGGCTTGTTTGTTCGATCCTCTTAGCTTAATTTTACAAAAATAAGCTAAATCTCATAAAACAGGCAGTAATTTCACAGGAAATAGGCTGATCTCATAAAACAGGCAAATTGATTGTTACCTCCACAGTGGTGATAGTGTCCTAACCCTAAGATGAACCCTATCTGGCTCGCTGAGTCAGAACAAACCAATACTCACTTAAAAATATGACTATACACAAAAAAAACATCGAAGCAGATGAAAACAAAATAAACCTACATGTATGGGAAGGTTATGTGACACTTATGCATTTCTCGTAACCTTCTCATTAAGTTCTCCCATAAATTCCATTTAATGCAAGACTGTGTGAGACTTCTGTAAAGCTTCTGAACTACTAAAAATTATGCTGAAAAATGCCATTCCATAACGGACTAAACGGATTAAACGGACTTAACTTTTAGCGCGCTGCTGTTTAATCGGACTAAACGAACTTAACTATGCACGCTAATGTTACGCGTGCATTTTAAATCCGTTTAGTCTAGTGGTATTTTTGGAATACTGTCAAACTAAAATTAAGCCGCTGACTTATTTTAACTCGTTTAGTCCGTTTAACCCCGATTTGCCATTCCAAAACCTCGGACTTAAATAAGTCCAGTCCGTTTAATCCGGTAAAGGAATTGGCGCATAGTGAAGTACAGTACATTGCAAAAAAAGTTTCCATTTCGTTACTGGTAACGAACATTCGTTACCAGAAAAAGACGAAGCTTCGTCCAAAAGGACCAAGGTATATACCTTCTGAGCTTTCCGCCAATGCATTGACCAAGTTCTTGCTCCGTGAAACAATAAATCTTTTTCTGGTATCTGAGAGGTCGGTTGTTGGCTCAACGATAGTCGGTTTTGATTGGTTTCTTCTCATGGCTCCGGCCTAAAAACAGAACAGATTAGGAATATCGAATCGGAGAAACGATAATTCGAAGCAAAATTGTCAGAAATGCTTAAATATCCGATTTCAAGCAGTGCTTTTGAATATCTGCTGCTAAATAGAATTCAACATTAAGCTACATACTTTAAAAATTATTCAATAAGACAAATTCAATAAGACAGATTCAATAAGGCAAAGCCAACAGACAAATCCATTAAGACAAAGTCAAAAAGACAAATTCAATATTTACGCTACACTGAAAAAAAATTGTATATGAACTATATTTCGATCTATTAAAATCTGCCAGGCTGAAACAACAGTAAGTTTTTTAGTCTAAAATTATCTTTCTTCCTTCTTTCATATGACTTTTGAATAAAAAGAATACCTACGGTCACAAAAGTAATTCAAACTAAAATGTAAAAATGTAAAAATATAAAAATTAAAATGCATACGTAATGAAAAGTGAAAATTAACTAGAAAAGATCAAAAAAATAAAAACTCGAAAAAACAATACGGCGATAACCAGTTATTTAAAAAATAAAACCGTAAAAATTAAAGTTAAAATATATACCTAGTGTTTAATTCAAAATGGTAAAAAAGTTACTATTAAAATAAAAAACTGTAAGTGTGAAAACTTTTTCAACTATAAAAAAGTATAAAATAAACCATATCTGAATAACCAATTTTGTTCATGCAAAAGCAGACACATGCAGAAAAAAATAAAAGCAAGTATATACTGAAAAAAGAGTGCGTTCTCAGATAGTGGCTCATTTTACATTTGGTTTCAAGTTCGGCCAGAGTGTCATGCAATAAAAAACAATAAAAATAAAATTTTAAAAAATAGTTTAGTAGAAGAGTGAAAAAAGAAAAACAAGGCCAGCCTGGAAAATACCTGAAAAAAGCAATAAAGAAACCAAAACAGAGCAAGAACGAGTTTTTATGATTTTTATTATTAAATACTAAACAAGTTATTCAAAAATTGGTCTAGTATTTAATATTACCTTCTTTAGACCGAATTAGTATTTCAT
>JASANF010011318.1:0-15366 GCA_030248245.1 Trissonchulus sp. WLG1_4
ATATATATATATATATATATATATATATATATATATATATATATATATATATATATATATATATATATATATATATATATATATATATATATATATATATATATATATATATATATATATATATAAATATATACATGTTTACTGTTCTACATACCTTAATTTATGTATGCTCCGCCAACACATTTTCGGCCTAGCGACGATTCGGGCTAGCGAAGATTCGGCCTAATGGCGAAGTTTCGGCCTAGTTGCAATTCGGCCTAGCGGTGATTCGGCCTAGCGAGAGTAGACCATCATGAAATATGACTTTTCCAAAAACGGTAGTCTGAGACGTTGAGACCAATTTCAGATGTACAATAGCAAGCTGGTGTAAAAGAATAGCCAAACACAAAATATGAACTATGATACAAATTAGCATTCACTCTAGACCTCAAGGTAGCGCTCAGAAAATAATGTTTGTCGCCAAGCTCATCATTCAATTAGTAGCTATATAAAACACTTTAATTGCACATCAAAGAGGCCTCAAAAAATCCCATTTACAAAACTTTTCAGCACTTTAGTTTGAATGCGTGAAATTTTATTACCATTTTGAATTTCCTATTCACACTAATT
This sequence comes from Trissonchulus sp. WLG1_4, assembly GCA_030248245.1. Taxonomy (NCBI): domain Eukaryota; kingdom Metazoa; phylum Nematoda; class Enoplea; order Enoplida; family Ironidae; genus Trissonchulus; species Trissonchulus sp. WLG1_4. Next base: position 610 of record JASANF010011318.1, read on the forward strand.
TTGTTTTTAACCTAGCGCAGCGAAAATTCGACCGATTTTGACTATCTTGGTAAGTTAGTATATCGATCGAAAGATCTTCCAAACATCTAGATATGCGTGGTCTTCGATTTTTTATGTCTGTTTTTGATTTTGCAAAAAATTGATTTTTAAAAACTCAGCCGTGTCTGAGTGACTACAAAAATTGCTGTGAGACAATTTGAAAATCGAAAAAAAGCTGAAGGAAAAGTTTAAACTTAACGATAGGTGAGGGTGAGCTTTTTTTACCAATTTTTTAAAATGTGTATATATAGAAAAAATACGATATACATGATACGTACGATGTACGTCCCCAATTGACCAAATTTGGCCTGAAAATCAAAATTTTCTGTAATTTTTTACTGAAGGTGGTTACCCCCAGGCCCCTGCAAGCGGCAAATCTGTAACTCACTTTTCCTTCTTTCTGCCTTTCGCCACAGCAAATGCATGCGTGTATAGTAGTGCGGGAAAAAAACCCTATTTTCAATTTTTCGGGTCGTCCTGTGCGCCACATAAGTCGAATCTATTAATGTTCGCGGCTGTTATAACGGCCATCTTTCGCGTAACTGTGGCACTAATAAAATGGATTCTTTCTAACTACTCACGTTTCTGAGTAATAAGCCTCGAAACCTCCGGGGAAAAAAACCATTTGCGGGGAAAAAATCCTAATGCGGGAAAAAACCATACATGGGCTTGGGGGAGTTTCCTCACCCCCCCCCCCCCCAGACAGGTCCGTCACCCCCCCAGAATGTTTTGAAGGTAGCTCACGAAGCAAAAGTTAGTGGCTCACGAAGCGAAATTGGTGGCTAACGAAGCAAAAATAGCCGTAAAAGTTGCTCCGCACCCCCTCCGCACCCCCCCCCCCGGTGGCTCACCCCCACCCCCCCCAGAATTCAGTAGCTGTGCACTTATGAAAAAACCCTATCACTTTTTTGGTTGTTCTATTGGCAGTGAGTATAAACTCAATTTCATCGTGTACTACAACTCTTAGGCTGCAGTATGGACTAAAAAACCGTTTCTCCGACACATATATACACCACTGTTTCTTGAAAACATCACGACGCAGCAGTGCAGAGTAGTAACGCAGCTTAAGAACGTAGTAAAAAATTAAAATAAGGTAAAAAAGTTTATGCCGTATCCCCCCCCTTTTTGGAGGTCACGGTGTAGCTTAAATTTACATTTTCAATGCAAATTGTACTCCAATCTAAAAAAGCTTTAGCTTCTGGGGGCTGCCGCCCCCAGACCCCCGCAACCAGGAAAATACCAATATCTTTCAGCATTTCAGCACGCTAAAATTTTTTACATGAAACTGATTGCTCGCTACCCCCCCCCCCCCCCGTCGCCCGAGGTAGGGCCCCCCTTTGAAAATTTCTGGATCCGCGCCTGCTCGTCAGAAAATACAAATTTGTGGATAGGGGTTCATTTATGAAAATGCTTCTCTTGTGGTGCTCCACTCCAAAAAATAGGTCCACTATTCCCCCCCAACTGCACTTGATTCACTTTTTCGTAATAATTTTGTATAAATTTTATATGAACTTTTTTCCTGTGAAGAAAACAGTCAACACGTCGATGCCTCATAAAAATGGTAAACATGATCAAAACGAGTGATCCAAACTTGTGTATGGAATTAGTTGGAGGATGTATCATTGCACACAAAAAATGATACACGAGTGAATTAAATCATTCAAAGTCCTACACGAAATAATAGGGTCATTTGATTTTTCCAAACTAACAGGGCGCGGATTCTTTGCCAAACGGGGTGATCAGGCTCAGGCTTGAGATTAGTCCCAGGACTAATTCAGGGTTTGTTTGAGTTTAAGCTGAGGCTTAGCTATATAATTGGTATGTTTTGTTTTGCTAATACGCCTCGGAGGAAGGTATTCCACGTTGATTTTCACGAACAGGCTTATGTTCATCGACAAGCCAGTGCACCATATGGGGCGCTCCGGGAATCGGGGGTTACATCGAAAAAAAATTGACAAATGTCAAACTTTACTATACATATACATAGGTACTATGGCACAAAAAAACACTGGAGGCAAAATTTCAAATCACGTGATCATGTCACGTGACTCCCAGAGCAACAAACGTGAGTGAATATTCGGCAAACGATAACTCTGCTTATACACTTTGTACTCTGTACTTTGCGTATAGTCATACTTTATATACCAAAATGTAGCTTATGTGCTTTTCTAGTTGAACATTATTTTGGTTTTTAACATTTATGTCAGGTTTGGATAAAAAATGTCATTATGTGTTTTCGCAGCCGAACTCAGAGCAATAAAATTCATATAAAAAAAATTCTAAGCTTTATTTTGAAAAACTAAAAGATTGTGTAACTGCGCAGAGCCTAAGGCTATAATTTTGCAAAATTTTGTAGAAAAATATTTTACCAGCATTTTATAATCGAATGCCGAAAAATTGGTTTTGTATTCACAGAGCCTATATTTGAGTCTGCTGCTTCTGAAAAGGGTTTCTTGTGCGATTTTTTTGCACAGAATGCAATAACATTGTTTTAGTTTTTCATTACGACTAATAAAATCTACGTATCGTCTGTTTGCAAAACCTCAAAAAGCGTTGATGCACTGGCTTACTTGCTGAATTTGTCTAAAAGTCGAATAAAATCAGTAAATTGTCTCCACATTTTTTGCTATGGAGATATGCACGTCAAAACATCAGAAACAGTATTTTGGGCAACTTTCCTTCAAGAATGATAGGTCATTTTGGCTGTTTTTGAAAAATACGGCCCAAATCCTTGATTCCCGGAGAGCCCCCTAAATATATATATATATATATATATATATATATATATATATATATATATATATATATATATATATATATATATATATATATATATATATATATATATATTTATGCAGCCCCCAGAAAAAAATTTTTAGAATTTTTTAAAATTTTAGATTAAATTTTGTCAATTGGAGACGTATCCGAAATTTTTGGCCGGGCTATAAGAACCAAGGGGGGGACTCTTGTCGACAATTTCTTCAGGTTCCAGTTTCCGCGGGTCAGAAAAAATTTTTTCGACCCGCGCAGCCTGAAGTGGGTACCCGCGGGTCGACCCACGGCTAAAATTTTCCGACCCCACCCAACCCAACCCTATATATATATATAGCTGGCATTGTAGTGCAGTCAAAAGCGACCTACATAAGTGAAATGCTAAAACAATTAAATGAAAATAAAACATGCACGTCTTACCGCTGATCCAACGAACGATTACAAATTAGAAATTAAGTCCTAGTTCCCAACCAGCACCTTAAAATTTTAAGATTTTAAACCTTACCTAAGTTCACAAAAATTGGCCCTGTCCTCCAAGCCGTCCAATAGCTTCCGGCTGCAACACGGTCACAAAAAATTTGAGTGCTTATTTAGACGAAATCCTACAACCCATCGTGAAAGCACTTCCATCCTATATAAAAGATACAGCTCCCTTTCTGAATGCAATACACGCTCTACCTGCACTACCCTCGAACTCGCTATTAATGTTTTTAGATGTTGTCTCATTATATCCAAACATACCAACAGACGACGGCATTAAATTCGACACACAGGAATTTCAAACTCATTACGGACCCATACTACCGATTTCACCATCAATTTTTAAACAGTTTTTGCGTTTTGCCTTAACACGCAATAACGTAGAATTTAATGGCCTACCTAGATGGCACAGCAATATGCAACTTAAGCGCCAACTTATGCAAATATCTTCATGGGTACTCTGGAAAAGAAACTACTGACAAATTCGACAAAAAACCGTTGCTTTGGTTCCGGTATATCGACGACACTTTTTGGGTATCGACAGAAAATCGGGAAGATCTCGAAAATTTTGTGCAAAGTCTAAATGCAGAGCAGAATTCAATCAAGTTCAGCGAAAGTTCAGTTCAGCGAAAACACCACCATGTTTACGACTGTTAGGATCTGGGCCCGATTTATCGAAACAAAATGTTCGCCATCGAAAATGTTCGTCATCAAAGTTCGTCATCGAGAATGTTGGTCATCGAAAATGTTCGTCATCAAAAATGTTCGTCATCGAAAAAACAAGTGTTCGTTATCGAAAATACATATTCATTATTGAAAAAGCAACTGGTCGTCATCGAAACTGTTCGTCATCGAAAATTGTTATATTTATCAAAACATTTTCGATGATGAACATTTGTTTTTTCAACGGCGATTTATCAAAAGACAAATGTTCGTCATCGAAAGTTCGTCATCGAAAATGTTCGTCATCGAGATATTTTTTGATGACGAGCTTTGGTCTTTTAGAACATTATTATGTTCTAAATGACAAAAGCTCGTCATCACAAATTTTTTCGATGACGAACATTTCAATGGAGCTCGGTACCTCCGTTGAACATTTCAACTGCGAACATCTATAGGTACATAAGCAGATGGCAGTAATTTTAATATTAATATAAATAGCCAACCTTATTTATTATTAATTAAATATTAATATAAATAGCGCAATAGCGCAAAATTACCTTACTATACTATATAAACTTTCTTGCTCAAAAATAATTACGATAATAACTCAGGATCGGCTCAACGCAGAAACGTCATTTTTACGTTATCATATAGCCCACAACGTGGCCAAAAATTTTTCTATTCAAAGTCAGTTCGTAAACGAAACCGTTTAACCGCTAAACCGGTTTGAAAAAAATAAAAAATTTTCATACTGACATTTTCGGGCTCGAACATCTACTACGACGAATGTAAGATGATACTATAGTGTCATTTAATTCTCAAATATTCAGACCGTCATAACTTGCGTCAACGTTAACGTAAAAACATAAAATTGACGCCTTTCAACTCAGAACAGTAGGCGCTTTTGAATGATACCTTACTTGACGTATACTATTCACGTTTAAACATTTAAATTTCCAATTCTAAATTATGACGCAAGCTTAACGTCAAGTTAAAGGCCATGTCACCCATCATCTGAAAGCTCTAACAATTTCCTGTCAAATGACGTTAAAATTATTATTCTCCAACTTCCGTATGAAAAATTATGGCCCCTGAAAAATTTAATAAAAGTGACTGATTGTACTGCAGATCACACCATTGGTGATCAAATCCCAAAACAATTGAATTTTTTGCTCATTTTTCAAATAATGTAACATAAATAGACTTAACTTAGATATATGGTCGAACTAGTCTAAACTAGACGCACTAGACTTGTTAATATGTTTAAACTAAATCCTAAATATAGTGATAATTATAATAATAGGGTCACGTGACCTTGCAAGGGCTGGCTTTGATGTTCTAAACATGAGATAAGCTTACATTATGATGGACGTGGCCCGGTTCTCTGGTTCCAGGTCAATAAAGTTGGAGTTATTTTATTGTCAAAATTAATTTTACGTTTTTCGGCACATAAGTTAGCGGTAACTTATAGTTTTCATGGTGTCAAATGAAAGCTGTTCTTATATCCTATCTGATGCCGAAGACTAGAACTTTTTAACATCCAGCTAAAAAAGTTATGGCGGAAATAGTTCTTACGTAAACTTAGTATTTTTCTAAATATCACGCAAGGTCCGTGTTACCATTGATATAACAAAGAAAATGCTGCCATGAAGTCACCCATATAACTGTAATCCTAACACAAAACAGTTTTTACTTCATCAGTGACCATGGAGCCGGCAATATGGGTCCAAATCTGAAAGTTATTTTATTCTAAAACTTTATTTTGCATTTTTCGGTACATAAGTCAGCATTAACGTATAGCTTTTTTGGTATCAAATAAAAGCCCATAGTCTTCTCTATCTAACAGTGAAAACTAGAACCTTTTCCGTGGTTCCTGGACAAAGCTATAGCCTAAAGTTCTTTTTAGAAAACATTTTGTTCGAAAAAATTCCTCCGCGACTACTCACACCATATGCGTATTGACCAAAAGTTCGGAAAAATTGAAACCGTTATAACTTGCTTCAACGTTAACGTAGAAACATGAAATCGACGGCATTCTGCTAAGAACTTCAGGTGCTTTCGAATGACACCTTACTTGACGTTGACGGATGCCACGTTAAATCAGCGTTTAACTATTAATTAATACGGAACATTGTTTGGTTTTTACGTCATCGTGCGACCTATCAATCAATAGCTCTTGACAACCGCTAGCATTTAAAAAAATTTCACGTCGATACCACAACCGTATAAAAAGTTATGGCTGCTGGACTTTTTCCCTTTTGTTGACTACCTGTAATCACCTCATATGCGATCAAATCGCATTGCAAGTCAACTTTGACTCGTTTGAATTTTGAAATTTTTTCCAAAACCAGTTATATTGTTAAACACTGCGTAACCTCACGTTGTAGAGCTAGTCTAACTAGTCTAAACTAGACGCACTAGTCTTGTATTAATATTTTTAATATCAATATTAATAAAATAATTGAAATTAAAGTGTTGGTAATACCAATTTTTAATATTAAATTATTAAATTGGTATTAAATTAAAAGCAAATTACAATTAAATAAAAAAATAGTTAATTATTAAAATAACGGTACTGCCGTATAGACATTGGGACCAACTGAACGGCAGAACGGCTGTTCAATTCATACCTTCGCGCGTACAGCCATCTGCCACTTTGCCCGTCAGCCATATGTCCGTTCATCTATATATACTAAACCGCACTGTTTCACTTTGTGCGTATATGCCCGGCAAAGTTAATTTCAGTTCAACTTAGCCGAAACTCCCGGGCATACGGACAAACTGACATACTGCTTAAAAATATGAATATGAAATATGAATTTAGGCCCAAGCTATGCGCGTTTGCCTTAAAAAGTAAGACTTGAAAAAACGAATTATACAGGCTTTGTCCGTATGCCCTAATGAAGTATGAATCGACCCTAATAGCTGTTAACTGAATAACTCATATCTGCGACCATAATTATTAATTGCAAAAAGAATTGGCTGGCCGTTTTAAGCACTTTGTTCAAGCGTACTTAATTTTTAAGACCGGTTCATACTTGTCCTTAAGAACACAGAGGGACCACGACTAGGGCACATTTCGGTCAGCTGCTGTGAAGAATTAACGGAAGCGTTTTAGATGATTTTTGTATTCGGTCTGGAATTAACGTCAGATATCTTCATGCCAAAAATCGGTTTGTTTGGCCAGGTAATCTTGGAATTGCTCAAGGACAAAATGATAGTGACAAGGACAAGGGCGAGTATATGAACCGAGCTCTGTGAAATCATAACCAGCTTTTCAGCTTTTGTGAACTATTAAATTAGTTCTCTTTCGGCAAAATGATTTACGTAAAGTTTTTCAAAACTTTGGTTTACGTTGCGGAAAAGTTGAAACAAAATAATATTCAACTTTGAGAGTTTGCCACTATCTATTGACACCCGACAGAACCACTAAATTCAATAATTTATTGTACCTCAATTTTAGTAGTATTAGGTAGTCTTAGGTAGTAGTAGTAGTAGCATTGGTAGTAGTTAGTCGTAGTTATTATTATTATTATAGAATTTAGACTTTAATGAAAATGTTCTAATTCAGAATGTTTAGACTTAGAACGATTGATCTAATTTCGAACGCTGAAAATTTTCAATATTGAACATTTTCGATGACGAACATTTTCGATGACGTATATTTTCGATGACGAACATTTGCTTTTTCGATGACGAACATTTGCTTTTTCGATGACGAACATTTGCTTTTTTGATGACCAACATTTTTGATGACGAACTTTTTGATGACGAACATTTTCGATGACGAACATTTGCTTTTTCGATAACGAACTCGCCGTTGAATAAACAAATGTTCGTCATCAAAAAAGCAAATGTTCGTCATCGAAAATGTTTCGATCAATCCAAAATTTTCGATGACGAACATTTTCAATGACGAACATTTCTGATGACGAACATTTTGCTTCGATAAATCGGGCCCGATCAAAATCAGACAAGCAAGGAAAAACGGCATCGTCAAGTGAATCAGAAAGTCAAGACTCAGTTACGAAAATGAAATCATAGTTCTTTTGAGATATTTCAAAGATTAGGTCATTAAGTAAGGGTTGTAGCATGGCTGAGAGTGCACTCAGAGGTTTGTATGCACGATGCGATGGAAAGCTCCGAGTGCAAAGCACGAGTGCGCGCAGCGCACGAGTGCTTTGCACGAGGGCTTTCCAAGCAGAGTTGCATACGAATCTCTGAGTGTCAGTGCTGGCCATGATACAACAGACTTGTCACATGGCCTTAACACGTAAAAAAGAAAAAAGTATAGGTAGCGGTAGGATTCGAACCCACGCATATATCTGACTATGTTTTCCAGTCAGTGCCGTAGACCACTCGGCTACGCTACCTTGGGTAAAAATCTTTATAGGACAGTATAGAGAGAAATTCTGCTAGCGTGTCTGCGTATACAATATACATAAACATGCCTACGCCAATGAATATATATGCAACCTTTTACACTGTACGTACATTTTGATCACTACATGCCTTTTAACAAACTGAATCTTGAGCAGCGGTGGTCGAGTGGTTACGATGACTGGCTACAGATATTGATGGTTTGGTGAGCATTTGTTCGATTCTTGCGGTTCTTTTTAGGGTGATTTCTTACTCCTGGGTCGGCGTGCGACAAATCTCTGAGTGCACGTTAAGTCTAATTTGACGATGATTAGCGTGTGTTCAGAGAGTGCAACAAATCTCTGAGTGCAGTCTTGGGAATTGAGCGATTAGAAGAGTTGCACGTATCAGAGATTTGTAGCATGACTACCTACGTAGAGGCCATGTGACAAGTTTGTTTGTTATGTACTGTGCATTAAAGTATAAACAGTTAGAAAAAATGGAAGGGACCTGGTTGGACTTGTTTGGGTTTGGGTTAGGATTAGGTGCCCTATTTAGTTTATTGACACTGTATTCCCCTGTCTAATTTTGACCCGCTCACCAGGTTCACGTCGGCAATGAAGCCTGCACGTAAAGCTCGATCCTCGACACGTTGCCGATAAGTCAGATCAGGCCCGATCTGCATTAGCCAGATTTTTCCGCACACCAAAAAATCTAGTAAAAAAACGCCTAGCGTTTAAATTTTTAAACCGGATTTTTAAGATGCGCGATTTACCGGCCTGGGCTCTCCCGTCGCGGAATGTTTCGGCAACGTTCTCACGTTCTATACTAAGATTGTCACAGACTTTATGCACTGTTGCAAGATCACCCTCGGCTGATGTTTCACTCAAGCCCAACATCACCAGTTTCAATATTTTTTGATCAGGTTCCAAGGCCTCTTGAGCAGAATCATTAGCAGACTGTGTGAGTTTTGGTAAAATAGCTTCCAAAACTTTGTCAACAATCGTTTCAATCAGATTTACAGTTTGACCTGTTCGGGCTGAACGGTACAAGCCTGCATCTTTGACTCAAGAGTAGCCACACGACACTCCAAATCATTCAGTGCAGTTTTTCAATCGAGGCAGAATTATTGTATTAGCCCACTAGGTCGTAGTTTTTCAAGAGCCTTATACGCAGCATCATCAAACACTGCGCATTTATAATGCGCTTTACGACCACATCTGTTACTCACAACCACCCAGTCGTTAATCGCCAGTCCTCTGGGGCAGGCCATGCACGATCGAACATTAGCTGGACCTTTTAGTTACTAGGAGTGGTTATTGGCGTTTTTTTCTTGTCCGATTGATTCATAGTAATTCAATGTTCGTAATATTTATATACTCAAAAGAAAACGCAAAACGATATCGTAAGAGAAATTAAGTGGGAAAGTCAAAGCAAAATTAAAATGAAAGCATTATAATAACGAGGGCATGAGGCGTGCAAGCGTTATAAACTAAATCAGTAAAGGAAAAATCGGCTGTCAATAAGCAGCTGTAACAGGCGATAAATAAAGAAATTCGATAGAAGGCAGTTGGCCAGCACAGCAAATAAAAGCGAAATAATATTATATATATATATAAGCTGGCAGAGACAGGAAGCCAAGGAAAGGTTCAGCCATCGACCATTTCGTCATCCATTGTTCATTCGCATGAATCGTACGATCGCGATGTACGGCAAACCTGAATCAAATGGGTTAAAACCTAAATCATATGTACCAATTGACATACCAAACCAAAACCAACAGATAAACATCAATATTTGAATGCCAAAAGCTACCATCCTAGGAAAACAAAACAAAGCATCTAGAGTTCGGGGCCGGCCAGGTAAGCCGCCGGCCGGCCGGGCCAGTTGTGGACGGCCGGCCGGCCGGGAAAAGCCGGCCGGCCCATTGAAAACTGGCCGGCCGGCCGGAGTGGCCCAAGTTTTAGAGAAAACCAATGCATCCAAATCTAGAGTGTCATTTTGACATAATTTAGCCTGCCGGATTGTTATGCCGGCCTAATTTTGGCAGTAGGTCGAATTTGGCCGGCCGGCAGGCCGGCCGCAAATGACGGCTAACTATTTAAATAATTAATATTGCGATGTGAAACACTAAATACAATAAAGATTATAATATAAGTAAAAATAATGAATATATTATATAATATGGAATTAGAACTTGTATATAATAAATAAAAAATAGATACGAGTATAAAATATCCGTGACTTAGCTGACCGGCCGCGTACAGTATTTTAATAATGAATATTAATATTAAAAGTCGCTATTTAAAATACTTTAATATTAATAATTATAATATAAGTAAAAAAATTGGAATATATTATATAATATTATTAAAAAAAATCGGACTTATTATATTAATATTAAATTAAAAATAAATAGTACGTATTATAATAATAATCACAAACATTCTAAAAGCCTCTATTTATATTAATAGTTTATTAAAAATAAAAACCAATATTAATATTATGCCTGTCTTTTATATTATTTGTTTACAGCAGCTAGATATAACGTCGCACATATATGGCTTTGAAAAAGATCTGCTGTGCACAATGACAAAGCTGTATTTATATAAATATAAAAAAAAATATTTAAATACACTTAAAATAAATATTTAAACACCGCACCAAGCGTCTCTACTATAACGAACTACAGACCAACGGGGGGGGTTGGCTAGGATAAGGAAGGTACACTCCACACTACTCTACTTGAACTCTACGCACCCCCCCCTACTCTTTCTTTTTCTCTCCCCTCTTTATCTTCGCTTCAGAGCCATTCCATTCTATAAAATATTATAAAAACTGTACTTAACTTTTTCCCATAACATCGCTACATTACCGACACATCCTATACTATCTAATATAATTATTTAACTTTCTTTCTCTATATACATTTCCACACCACCCGCCACGCACCTCATAACAGAACACACAACACGAAAAGCGCAAAACACGCACCGCGCACGCACCCAAAAACAGGGTTTGGATCATCTAACTACCCCAAACAAAACCCACAAAAAAAACCAACCACCAAACACCCCACCACACCAACCCCCCAAAAACCACACCAACACACAAAGCCAAAGCTGCAATACTTACACCCAAAACAACCACAAAGAAAAACCCCACCACAACAACACGCACCCCAGCCCAACCACCAAAAAAACACCAACACACAAAGCCAAACCGGGATGATGATACCAAAGTCTCGAACTTTAACACCCAACCAAACCAAACACCAACAAACAAACCCACACACAACAAAAAAAAAAAAACAACACAAAAACAAAAAAAACCAACCACCAACGCCACGACCGACCAGAGCAATTTTACTGATCGTGGCTATACCCAAAAAACACATTTCAGATAACGCACGTTCGTGAGTTCCCCCAAGAAACCCCCCCCACAAACAAAACCAGACAAAGCCCCACAACCCAACCCCACCCCCCCGCCCCCCCCCCCCCCCCCCCCCAAAAGCGTTATTTGGTTTTAGGATTAGGTCTTCTTCAGCACGCCAGCATGAGCTGGTGTGCTGAAAGAGGAGTACCCCCCCCCCCCCCTAAATCAAGACACCACCGATTTTGAGCTGGCAGTGTGATGAAACGAGGGGGGACCCCCCCTGAATAAGCACTTCGCGGTTTTGGGGGGGTCCCCCCTGAAATCAACATCAGGGAAAACAGCCCCAAAAAACAAAACCACACCACAACACCAACACACAAAGAAAACAACTCCCCTAATACCATAAGGTAACTGTCTCAATCAAGCAAAGGAGAAGAAGAAAGAAAAACAACCCCAAACCCAAAAAAGCCCAAAAAGAACACAAACAAATAAAAAAACAAAAAACAAAAAACACACACACAAAACCATACACCACAATATCACAACAACAACCAACAAACACAAAATATAACAACACTATAAAAAAACAAATATAAAACAAAAATAATAACAAAAAAAAAAAAAAGACTTGGTTTATTTAATTGAATGCAAATTTTAGCCTTTTTTGTATAGCTATGTTTTGAAAGCACACTCATAAAATTTTTAATTTTTTATGGGGGGACTATTTAAACCAAATATTAAATACTATAAATTAATAAATAAAAATCAGAGAAAAATCCTATTATAAATACAATCTCAAAAATAAAACTTATTATCTAATAAAAAAAATAATAAATCATATAAAAAAAATAATCAAAAATTTTTAATTAATAAATAGTCAATGTTCCATATTTATATTAATATTTATTAAAAATATTTGATGTTCCATTTACCAATATTTAATATTTTTTATTTATTATTAATAGTTTATTAAAATGAATCCAATATTAAATACGGACCGGCGGGCGGCCAAAAGACACACTAAAACCAACCAAAAAAACACACACGAAAAACACACAACCACCCAAAAAACAAAAACACAACCCAACAACACTTATAAAATCAAAAGCACTAAAAACCATAAAATCAACAGACTCGCCCGCAGCAGCAAAAAAAAAAAAAAAAAAAAAAAAAAAAAAACAAAAACAAACAAAAAAAAACAACCACCCTGGCTGCGGCCCGACCAGTAAAAAAATTTGAAATTTTATTGGAAATTGACCGGGCCGACACCTCAAAAACGCGGGCCCGACCCGCGGCCCACGATGAAACTCTAGAGAGCTAAGAATCTGAGTTATTTTTTCCAAATTTGCCAATTCCGCAAAAATCAGAAAAAATACAAATTTATTTTGCGAAATAAGGCTTTAAAGTTTTGAATTGTTTCTAATTAAAAACTTCTTCAATAAATTAATAAATTTAGTCTTTATTTGTTATTATTGGTGTGTTAATCCTCTCAGTTTTGTTATTGGGATAATAATTTGCTACATAATGCTACAGTAGTCAGCTAGCTAGGTCATTACGTGTGTCTGTTCCTGTTGGTGTGCATGGATGTCACAAACCAGCCGTATGACAGTAATAACAAGCCCAATTTTTGGCAAAAACATTCAGTAAATGTTTTAAATTTCAAGCACATTGGCCAGAGGCCATCGTAAATCTGTTGGGACAGCTAACATGTATTTTTTGATGCAGACGTACTAATCTATTGCTAATCAGACTGCAAAATCTTCGGATATCGTTCAATAGGCATGTCGTTAACATTTTATCTGCAAAGTTTCCAAAACATAGTTGTAACATAGGCACCTTATGAATAAATTTTAGTAGGCTCTCTTAGCTATAAAACACAAGACGGCAAAATGGTGGTTACTTGTTGTACTAAAAAACCGAAGGCTGTTGGATCGATTCCGGAAAAGTAATCTTTTTTTACGCGGCGGCCTCAGCCGCCGCGTATATACTGCCGCGTATATACTATATTACAAAAGCTCGATATGCATGTATCTGCTTCTCTCTGTCTCACTTGCGTTGTGAAAATTGGCAGGTCCTAAAATTACATTGTTTGTGTGTGCGTGTGTGTTCACTGTGTGTGTTAATCTTCATCTCAGCGTATAGTGTTGGGAACGCTCATCATGATCGCATGTCAGTCAAGTGCTGACTGCTGACTGCTGAAAAATTTTGCACACAGTGGGCACATGACAAAACCTGTCGCACCAATGCTGCCTAGATTGTGTATCAGAGCGTTGGTACCAGAACACTTTTAAGGGTCCACAGAGGAACAGCCTCAGAGGCTGTTCGCCATAAGTTTGGCACTATGCATGTTTTTTGTTATGACAACAGTGGCCACGGCTAAGTAAATTCACCAGCTGATAATTGACATGACTGACTATGTACAAAACACGCAGTTTTTTGTACGCGGTTTAACTTTTTTTTGGCGTGTTATTGATACAACTGTTTTGAAACGGCTCGTGATAAACGGTTTTTATAACAAGGTTTGTAAAAAGTTTTTAGCTTAATTTTTGTCTGGAAAAACTGCCAAGGTTCTGAAAGCAAGATGCAGCTCAACATGTAAAAAATTTGGTTTAAAAACTGGTGCCGCGTTTTATATTCGAAGAATATCCTCGGCATTTACCTAAGCATGTTGTAACCAACTCTATCGAAAATTGGTTTACTCGCAAGACGTGCTTCTTTATGATGCCTGTGTAACGGCGGAAATTGCAACGGCAGTACATTAACAGAAGCAAGCCATTAAGGTAAGTAAGTAAGGTAGACGGGTGCGATTTGAGGGAGGCGGACGTGTAAAACAAAATGCGCACATGAGGTAGATGTCGCGTGTAAGCGTGCACGAGCACGAGATTTTACCCCCCCCACCCCTAGGCGCTATTTGCGCTATCATAGTTTCCAGCTCAAAAACGCCACCCCCCCACCCCTAGGCGCTATTTGCGCTATCATAGTTTCCAGCTCAAAAACGCCACCCCCCCAACCCTAGGCGCTATTTGCGCTATATACGCAACGACAGGTACCATCCCCCCCCTCCCCACC